>BQMB01002413.1:0-86206 GCA_027943415.1 Closterium sp. NIES-67
TGAGCCCTCACATGACACGCGGCGAAGTCGCTGGTAACCTGGCCCTAGGACCAATACGCCAAGGCACCCATCGTGAACAAAAAGAGTAAAACGACCTACGCCACCCCACCTAAAACCGTACGTGCTACTTGATAATCCATTTTGCCCGTAGTGAACCGCTCTTATTCGTCGTAGTCCATATTTGCGAGTCGCGGATTTGGAGCATAGAGCGTACCCTTTGTAGGGGGAAAAGGTGGAGCTCTACTGTACCTCGCTCACAGTCGCGCCAGGCTGTTTCCAATCCGCCGAAGGACAATTCAGACTATCGAATTGTGCAAGCTGTCAACACGCCGTGAATCGTTCGCCTTATGCTGTTCATGCTGCCCATGGGCAGATTGCTGTACAGTACAGCTGAGTGAAACATTCATGATTGTGGCAATCTCCACATCCAATCCAAGGGGGTCTCCCTCGAACCAGGGTGCAGAAAATTCGTTTTTCTGCGCTCGCAGAACAGAGCAGGCCAACGTGGCGTCGGCAGCAGCTTTGAAAATCCTGCTGTGACCGTGTCGTGACGTGGTAAGTTGGGCGATGATTGCAACGTTATAGCTGATCGGATTTGAAGATCACTCACCTTACGAGAGCTGATGTGGAGATGTCCTTTCTTGAGCTGGACAACACTTTCTGATAAATAATATCGCATCGGATCAGAAACCGTGCGAAAACTGTTCCCCGTTAAGTATGAAAATGGAACGTGTAACACCATCTAAATCACAACGCACATATGAAAACCGTAGCTACGAAGGCATAAATATCACTCTAATTATGAGTTGTGGCATCATAAAAACTTCACACATGTATGCATACTCTTTTACCTATAGTTAATGTTCTTAGGAATATTATAACTTCGATTTACATCCTTTGACAGCTCCATTTCGCACCACAGCCACCCAACCCAGATGTAACGGTAGTAGCATATATGCTTTTTTAAGGCACCTAGTGTGTAGTGTTAGTAGTACTGGTTTGGCTTCCCATACATCGTAGGTTCAAATATATATCAAGATGGGCATGACGCTGCTTGTTGGTGGGCAGCAGGGTGTGTAAGGTCATTCTCATTACCGAGGACACGGCATAGCCCCCAGTTGCCAAGTCGCGACTCGGGATACAGTTGGCCAGCCAGCCGCACCCCACCACAGACCACCCCACTTTGCTCTTTGTGTCCTCCACCCTTCAACATGGTGGGTTTCTCATCTCACTCGGGCCACGGTGCCATCCAGGAGACCACCCTGGCAGCGTGATTCGTGCTGTCGCCTCATGTCTGGAATCAGCCTTACAATGCGATTCGCTCCGTCAATCATGGCTTCTGCAGGTTCGCATCGCAGGTCGAGAGGCTCGTCGTTTCCTCGACTGCAGTGCGCTTCACAAGTGTGAACCGCTGACAATCACCGCATTGACCCCTGGCTGCCCAGGGTAGGGATCCAGTCCAGTCGTCGGTTATTCATTGTATTCCACCTGGTACTGCAAACCCTTCAATTTTTCTAACCTCCTCGCTCTCCTAGTCGCCAATTTTGAATCGAAGTCGATACTTTATGAGGAATGAGACCCAGGCCAAACTAACCGAAAACAACGGCACTTGCGCGGTGCCATCAAAGGACCAACATAGTGTCACCAGGCTATCCGAGATTGAAAGCACGTTTTCCATGAGTTGGACATTTTCCACCCGAAATTTACAAACATTACGAGTGTTTAGCCTCGAAGGACGTGGCCCCGCTCACCACCTCCAACCAGTTGTTTCTTGTTCAGAATGCCAGGGCATGGGATGGGAATTTTTTTTATGAATTTAGCGCCAGACGCCATTGACTGCCATTGTATCACCTCCAACCCCGTACAGCTTCAATTCATTTATAACTGGTTACAGCACCATTTTCTGCCGTTGTACAACTAGCCAGTACCTAATCCTTCTGCCTGCCAGTGTGCATATCCCACACCCGCCAAGCAGCGCAAGTGCGTACGCTACCGCGATAACATCTAGCCGCGTGATTCGCTGGATCCTCTGGAATGATCGTCTTAGCCCAGGTCGCCTTTGGACCACAAAACTGATACACGCACGTCACGTGCTGCAATGACACGGTGTCTGCAGCGTCGCGAGAATTTCCCGCCCCTAAAACCCGCCTCCTCGCTAAGCTCTCGACCGTGGAACCACCGCCGGCACGTGCGTGCCAGCTCAGCGCTCATCTGTAGATGCATGAACGGATATTTCGACGCGGGATGAGATGCTCAGGTCGCGCGTGCGGGTTCGTCGTTTGGAGAGGAGAGAAGAGAAGAGAAGAGCCGCTTAATTATGAACCTTCGAGTCGTGGCCTTCGAGTCTTTGCGTCTTGGCACCACCTCTCCTCACAGCGAATCTCACTCCATCAGCCATTTCCGATCCACGCCCTAGTAAACTCCACGTTTTAGTATCTCACATGAAACTCGAATAGGAGGGTCACCACCACAATCACGACGACCGATACACCGCGATTAGAAGAATCCAGAGCAGCGGCAATGGCGGAGGAACACCGCAGAGGCGCCATGGAAGACCTTGCCGCGGACATTCCGCTTCCCCACGCCTCGTCTGCGCATGCCGCCATCCCCAGAGTCCCGTTTCCAGAGTCCGCTTCCCTCGGCGGCGGCGGCGCTACCCCGTCGGGCCGACGTGGCTTCTCGTCAAATCTTCCCCGGCGCCTCCCTTCGCGCCCGTTAAGCATCACACTTAGAACGCCGTCGCTACCGGATTTCACCAAGGTTAATCTCGCTGGCGGTTGCCATAGTAGCGGTAATAATGGCGGAGTCGATTCCCCCAGTTGCCGCCCTTCCCCCAGCAACCCCTTCTCGCCGCCCCTTTCCGCCGCTTCCTCCGCAACCGCCAGCCCCGACGTCTTCTGCGGCTCTTCCGCCTCCCCGTTCTCCGCCTCCCCGTGCTCCGCCTCTGCCGCGGTCATGTACTCCCCCGGCCCCGTCTCCGCGCCGTCCGCGTCGACCCACAGCGCGTGGCGCAGCGGAGCGCAGGAGGAGGCAGAGGGTCGCGGCTCCGCAGGAGCCGCTCCAGCGGAGCAGGCGCTATTGCCGCCGCCGCCGGCGGCGCAAGTGTTTGGGCGGATCGCGGCGGGAGCTCGGGTCGGCAGCCGCGCCGTGTAAAAAATCTCCCGTGCGGCTCGGAGCCGCCGCCTTTGCAGCGGACGGAGGTCGTGATCGTGCGGCGCGGGGAGCGAAACCGAGCCGCTGCGGAGTACGGAACTGTTCCGGCGCTAGTAGCTTCCCCGAAGTACGGAACCGCTCCGCCACCCTCTCCAAGGGGGACCGTTGGCGGGCCCCCAACAGGGGCGCAGGGGGGCATTTTCAGAAGCGCATCTTGCGACGGCAATAATCACAGCTGCAATGATCATGCTACCACAGCTGCTGCTAATAGTAGTTGTGCTAGTACTTCTAGTGCTGGCGCCACGGATTGCGGGAGCCTCAAACCGCTTCCTGGCTGGCCGCCAGTAGCATCACCTTGCGCCGCCGGCAGACTCGGAGCTGCTGCTGGTGGTGAAGACGTTCCGAGGCGAGCGCATTCCGCTGCCGCGTTGTCGTCAAGGCAAGGCGGCAAGCCAGCGTCGTTCCCCAGAAGCCGCTCCTCGAATAGCGTTCGAAGCGTTCCCCGAACGCCGCCGCGGCGGACACGGCGGGCCCGACGGCGGCGGCGGCGGCGGCGGCGGTGGCGGCGAAGGGCAGGTTGGCGCGGCGGCAGTCGTCCAGCGACGAGCTCTCGAGCACGTCTTGTCGCCGAGGAACTCGAGCGGCTCTCCGCCACGTGGCTGGTCCAGCCAACGCCGTCGGTTGCGGGAAAGCTGCGCTTCCGCCTCCTTGGGGGCGTCTCGTTCCGCCACGGCGGAGGCTTTTTCCGACTCGTCGATTCCGACGACGAGTTCGTGCAGCTCTACGGGGTCGCCGCCAAGCAGCGCGCAGCCGCCGCCGCCGCCGTCGCCGTCGCCTCCGCCGCGGGCGCGCTCGGTCCGCGCGCCAGCATCATAAGCGGAAGGGGCAGCCGCGCGCTGCTGGCAAGCAGCGGGCCCGGGCCGTTCAGCGGCAGGGGGAAAGCGCCGCAAGCCGCGGACGGGCGCGCGGGGGGCGAGCGGCAATTCTCTGACGAGTTCCCCATCCGCAGCGTTCCGGAGCACGCGGCGGTCACGGGCGACGACGGCGCGCGGATGCCGCTGACGGAACGCGCGCGGGGGGCCTCCGCCGTGAGGGCGCGCGCTCCGCGGAGCTGCAGCTGGAGGGCGCGGGGGAGGGCGCGGGCCCAGCGTGGGCGCGGGGGGCGCGGGGGGCGGGGGGGGCGCAGGTAACTCCCCGCGCCTGCAGGTGGCGAATGCTCCTCATGGGGCATGTTGCCGTTGCCGATGCCGATGCCTCGGTCGCCGTCCAGCCTTGCCTGAGAGAGTTGCGAGCCGTGCTGATGGCGCCGCATCCTCTCCCTTCACTGCGCCCATCGCTTCTCCTCAAGTCAAGAGCCAGGGTCTCTGCAGCTGCAGCAGAAGCAGCAGCAGCAGACGCAGACGCAGCAGACGCAGCAGCAGCAGACGCAGCAGCAGCAGACGCATCAGCCGATAAAACAGCAGCAGCATGTGTCGCCAAGTCGCAAGGCAATGTTGAGGGGGGAGGGGGCTGTGCACCGGAGCTCGACAGGGAGAGTGAAGAGTGAGGCAGAAGTAAGCGAGGGGGGGAGAGGCACTCAGCCCGGAGCAGGCGCAGGGGGAGTATGTGCGACCAGTGGTGGTGCAGCAGCAGCAGCAAGAGCAGCAGCTACAACAGCAGCAGCAGCAGCTTCAGGAGAAGAAAATGACTGAGGCGCCACCAATGCCGCCGTCGGTGCAGCAGCAGCAGAGGATGCAGGCCATGGGGCAGACTCAGAGGCGGCGGCGAAACATGTCGAATGACGAGCTGCAGGCGCAGGTTGAGTCGCTAGAGGCGCAGCTGAAGCAGCTTCAAACGGAGCACCTTCTGCAGCAGGAGCAGGCGAAGCAGCAGGAGCAGATGCCGCAGGACGCCCAGCAGAGGAGGCTGAGTCAGCAGCGGCAGCCAGAACACAAAGAGGAGGGGGGTGGGAATGGTAAGGAGAATGGCACGTGCATGCACACATAGGGGGAGGAAGAGGAGGAGGGGGGGGGGGAGAGGGAGAGGAGGAGGAAATGGAGGAGGGTGAGCAGCAGCGACTGCAGGTGCGGCAGCAGCATCAGAAGGAGTGGCAGAGAATGGAGCTGATGGTGCAGAAGGAGCAGGTGCAGAGGCAGGAAGAGGCGTGGCAGGAGGAGCATCAGGAGAGGGTCATGGCAAGACGCGCACCGCAGAGTCCTATCTGCCTGAGTTTACAGAGGCGACACGAGGTCCGTTCCTTCAAAACGCAGCAGCAGCAGCACCGCTCACAAGTTGAGAAAGCTGGTGATCGAGCGATTGTTGCCTCTCCTAACGCACAGGAACATTTCGATGCAAGGGTGTTGCGCACCACTAGCTTGGACACTGCTGGTATTAAAAAGTATGCCAAGATTCACAATTCTTGGGGCACGGAGTTCTGTCTTCGGAGTCTTTCACCTCCTGGGATGACAGAATATTTTGTTCCCAAGAGCCCTACGCCGGGGCAAAAGAAGGTGACACACAGGAGGAGAGTGAGCTTCAGCTCCACAATCGACTTTATATCTGAGGATTGCCCCCTTAATCAAGCCCTCTACTTAGTTTTTGCTTCTCCAAGGAGTTGAGGCATTGTATGTGATTGTGGGCATCTGATTAATTGTCATCTTTTAAGTGATTTGAAATGCTTTTCTTGTATCTAACTCATTCGAAGCCTCTTATGCCGAATTTATTTCTCAACCTCGGTCACTGCGCACTTGCCGAACCTCCAACCACACAACCTCGTACGGTAAATGTCCACCAACCAAAGCAGTCACCAGAAAAACCCGAGACCTCGAAATTTGCCGTCAGAATTTCAGAAATGCCCGTCCTTGTGTTGCGCGAGGTTCAGGCAATGAGACGAGAATCGTCGGCCCCGCAGTTAGTCAGCCAGTCACCGTCACTCACTACCTTATCTTGAAGTTGTTGGGTGTACGGTACTGTATCTACGGGCCAAGGGTGTTGCCTCGCCAGCTCGTCAGCTTTCTCACCTCCCATGCCATGAGCCACGGAATGATCCCTACTGTCCATGATTCCTATTGTAGGGTGTCCTCACCTTGTGCCTTTTTCTGCCTTTTGAACTATGATTCAGCTAACGAGTGTTGCGGATGGCGATGAACAGAAACCGCCAACTATTTATGTAATCAGGAGCCGTTAGCCACTATTAGTCGCCATGAATCCCGCGCGCGCAACCCATCACGGTTCCCCCAATCCGTCTTGTCGGAAGCCAGCCGCCGCCAATGGCGCGTTCGTGCCTGGCGGGTCTGCCGCTAATCCAGCATCCCCGTATCGACAACCGGACACCCTCTCTCCTTCCGACGACCCTTTTCTCGACGACGACGCTCCAGTCGCGACGCCAATTTCATCTTCTAATAATATTAACCGCTTTTCTACAGTAACGGCGGGAGAAGAGCTTTATCCTGATACCCCGTCAGGCCGTAACCAGGGCCGGCGTCAACGAGTAACGGCTCCCTGCAGAGACGGCAACCCGGGAAGTGCTGATCAAATCGCCGGCTCGAGGCGCGATGGACACGTCATCAGCGAGGATTGCGGCGGAGCGCGCGGGAGGGGTCGAGGCCGTGGAGGTTTGCACGCCGATCCTCGTCCTGTCGGGCCTGGAGGTAGGCACGGTGCCAGACCTACGCAGCAGGGTCGGGGAAAGGGGGAGGAGAGCGGGGGTCCAGATCGACGCGTAACGGACGGGAGCCATGGTCTCAGCCATGGGTCCAATGCTGGTGGTGCTGGTGGTGCTGGTGCTGGTGCTGGTGCGTGTCACTCCAGGCCGCATACCCATGTGCCGCATTCTAAGGCGCACCCTAATACCCATAGTACTACTGGTTCTCATTCTAAGGACGGAGGGCCGAAGGCGGGGCCCTCGGCGGGTCCTAAGAAGCCACTGACCGTGCGAACCAGCGCGGGGGTTGTGGATGTGACAGGGCTCACGACGTTTGATCTCCCCTCGCCAACTCCCCTCGCTGCTCCGCTCGGTGCCGCGGCTTCCGCGGGTACCGCGTCCGCGCTGGATGGGGGGGAGGAATTGGCGGAAGTTCCTCCGCACGACCCCGGCTCGCCTACTCCCCTAGCAGCGCCTCTTGCGGGTTCCGCCACAGGTGCTTCCGCGCAGGCGGCCGACCGTGGATCCCCGACTCCGCTTGCTGCGCCTGTTGCGCGCACGCCCGCTGTCGCTTCCGCTGCTTCCGCCGCTCGTCCCGCTCCCATTTCCACAGCAGCGGTAACCGAACCTTCCCCGCATGACCCCGCCTCGCCTACTCCCCTCGCCGCCCGCTGGCCTCCCGCGGGTGCGCGTCCTCCCGCCCTCCGCCAGTCTCCGCTGCGCCTTCCTCCGCGGAGAAGCCACCACGTGACCTGGGATCTCCGACGCCCTGGCGGAGCCCTGGCGTCCCGCGCTGGTTCCGTCCGCCCGCTGCAAATCGCGCCAACGGGCGGAGCTGCAGTGGCGGAAGCCGCCCCCATGACCCGGGCTCCCTACTCCGCTCGCTTCTCCGTTTGCGGGCGGCGCAGGTGGAGTAGAGCCCCCCCCGCACGACCCAGGCTCCCCACTCCGCTGGCTGCTCCACTGGGGAAAACCGCGGGTAGTGGAGGGGGGGGGGGAAGTGGCGGGTCCCCGCCGAAGGCAGCGCACAGCGTGGGCGGGAAAGACGCGGAGGAGGGGGAGAGTAGTGATTCGGACGAGGAGTTCTTGTCGCAGTACAAGCAGCTCACCAAGTCCAAGTCTAGGGGACGGAACGAGGGGGCGTTACTAGTAGGAGGAAGCGGGAGTAGTGGCACTGGAAGCGGGGCAAGCGGGGCAAGCGGGGGAAGCGGCGGGGCAGGAACAGGCGCAGGGGGAAGTGGAGTGGGCGGAAGCGGGGGGGAAGGGAAGCCTGGAGCAGGGGGCGCAGGGGGGAGGGGCAGGGGCGGCCCCCCGCCTGTCCCTTCCGCGCATGGGAGCAAATCTGGGGGCGTTGGGGGGCGGCATTGGGCGCAGGGGGGCCAGGGGGGCACTCGGCGAAGGGAGGGTTAGCAGCTGCAGCAGCAGCGGCTGTAGCGGCTGTAGCAAGCAAGGCTGTGGGCCACAGCAGCCACAGCGGGCATGGCAGCCCAGCAGCAGCAGTGGGGAAAGCAGCGATGCTGATAGAGGAAGCCGCGAAGCCGCCGCTGCTGAGAAGCCGGTCAGGGGACACGGTGCGAGCCCACCCCCCTGGCTCGGGTCCCAACACCTGTGCGTCGTCCCTCTCGCCCCTCCATTCCAGCAGCACTGGCGGTGGTGGCTCCCAGGCTGGACTAGGTCAAGGAGTGGGAGCAGGTGGAGGCGTGGGGGGTGGTGGTGGCTTGGGTGGTGGATTAGGGGGTGGGATGGGTGGCATGGGTGGTATGGGGGGCGTGGGCTCGCACTCTCTCACCAGCCGCCAGGCCGAGATGCTTTACAGCGCCCTTAGACCGCCTGCGAGGTCGCACTCTGAGAAGGGCATGCATTTTCCGGGAGGGGGCAGGGACGTGGGTGGGGGCAGTCCGCCTCTGCCTGGTGCTGCGGGGAAACGGGGCTTGGAGGAGGGGAGGAGAGGGGGGAGTTGCAAGGAGGGGGGTGTGGCGGGGGAGGGGAGGGCGTGGGGGTCGATGCGGATCTGTTCGGCCCAACGGGTCGGGAGGGAGCAGCAGTTGATGAGGATTTGTTTGGGGCAGGTAATGATGACTCGGATGATGATGACGATGATGATGATGCTGCTGTTGCTGCTGCTGCTCCTGCTACTGCTGGGGCAGCAGTGGACGAGGACCTATTTGCCCCCGCCGATACTACCTCCAGTGCTCCGGCCGAACCCACCAACCGCCTGGGAAGAACGTTCAGTGGCTGCACCTCTGGTGCTGCTGCTGCTGGTGGTGGCTCTCCTGGCGCTGCTGGTGCTCCTGGTGGTGTGGCAGTCGCAGCGGTGGCACATCTCAAAGGGCAGGAGCGGCAGCTGGCGAGAACCAGAAGTGTGGAGACTTACGGGAGACAAGCGGGAGGAGGAACTGCAGGGCGGGGAGGTGTGGGGCACAGCCGGTTTGAAGGAGGGGGGGCAGCGGGGAGGGGTAGCAAAGGCCGCGGCAGCAGGCGTGAAGCCTGTTCCATTGGCAGCGTCTGCAGTTCCAGTGGCAATAGCAGCAGGTGTGTCAACAGTGACTGCACTAGTGGTGGAAGATGGGGATTCTGACGACGACGATGAGGAGGATGGAGGAGTAGGGGATGGGGCTGGACCGGTGGAAGGGGATCTGTTTGGAGATACCAGTCCGCAGGATGTCAAGGGTGCATTGAGTGATGGGAGAAATCAGCTTGAAGGTTTAGGGGCAGGAAAGTTGGGACGGGGAAGGAACGAAAATGCTGCACGGACGGAGGATGATGATGATGAGGATGATGAGGATGATGATGATGAGGATGATGATGATTTGCAGGAGATCTTGCAGGCTATGCAGCGGAGAGCTTCGTAAGGAGGATCATTGCAGCAGAACAATTCTATGGTCCTAAAGTTCCTATGCTTTTATGTTGGCTTGGCATTCCTTCTTTCAAATCATATCAGTCAATCTTACCAGTATATTAACTGTTTTATGTGATCCTTCGCACAGACCGAGTCTACTTTAGCGGATCTTTCACAACGCGTATCGAGTCCCCTCACGTCCTCGCATCACCTCTCAGCTCGGCCTTTGCGCCAAAACCGCCCAGCCCGTCATTGTGCGACACTTTTTTGTCGCCTTCCCATCCCTTCGTCGCACGGGCTGGTCGTTTGGTAGACTAGTTTCGCATAGTTCGCTCACGCCAAGCTCTAAGGCTTTCCCGTAAGCCTGCCGAACGCCACTCCTTATGATCGCATAGCGGGGATACTTCCGGGCTCCACGATCATTCGGCGGAGTTTTTTCTTCCTTTTTTTTGACCGACCGCTGTGTCTTTGTTGAATCCTGATCGTGAGGACACTATCAGGCTGCGTCGCTGTGCCTGTAACGAAACAACCCTGGTCGACCAGCGCGACCGTGGCGCGATCCTGATCGAATACTAGCCCCGCGCACGCGCACGCGCACGTGCACGCACGCCCGGTATGACCTACGAGGCCATATTCCCGTCGCGCGTCGCGGCGCATCACCAGTCCTCCGCACGCGTGTCGCTGCAGCCGCACCACTCCCCGGGCGGAAGGAACCGCGCGCAGGCGCAAGCATGCCGCGGGGACGGGCGCACAGACGGGCGCGCGGACACCCTCACGGAGATCGCCTCTCGCGGGGAGACCAGTTCCGACAATCGGCGGCACCGTGAACGTCGCGTGGTCGTGGCTTCGAGGAACCCAGTGAAGATTAACGCCGCCGGCGACGCGCTCCGGCGGTTATTCCCGCACGAGTCATTCGAGTTAGAAGGCTATCCCGCCGATTCCGGCGTGTCGGATCAGCCGATGGGCGACGCGGAAACCCTCGCGGGCGCGCGGAACCGGCTGATGCACGTGGCGCGCAGCAGCGCGGCGGAAGGCGCGGATTTCGTGGTGGCGATCGAGGGGGGTGTGGAGTGGTGCCGCTTCTCCGACCCCCCGCAGCTTATGTGCTTCGCGTGGGCGGTCGTGCTGTCGACGTCCGCGCGCGCGGAGGACGAGGCGGAGGCGGACGGCGCGGTTGTTGGCGGAAGCGGGGAGGGCGGGGGGGGCGCGGCGCCTGGGGCGGCAAACGCGCGGCAGCAGCAGGGGAGAGGAGGGGGGACGCGGGAGGGGGAGGGGCAGGGGAAGGGGCAGCGGGGAGGAGAGGAGGCGTGGTTGGCGGAGTGAACGGGGGAAGCCTAGGGGGAGGCGGGGGGAGCGCGATATCGGGGGAGACGAGAGCGCGGACAGCCGCGTTCATGCTGCCACCGCCCTTGTCGGAACTGGTGCAAGGTGGGGGCGGGGGAGGGGGGTCTGAGAGGTGGGGAGAAGGGTGGGGGGAAGGGTGGAGGGCGGTGGGGGGGAGGTGGGGGGAGGTGGGGTGAAGGTGGGTTGGAGGTGGGGGGAAGAGGAAGGTTGGGGAGGGGGGAGGGTGGGGGGGTTGAAGGGGGAGTAAAAGGAAAGGGGGGGGAAGGGCAAGGTTTGTATGGTTGGAGGGTTGGGTGAAGGTTTAGACAGGGGGATCGCAGGCGGGGCGGCAAATTGTGATAGGGGGGGGAAGGGGAGAACTGGTGCAGAGTCATCACTCTACCATACCTGCTTCACTCTACCATACTTGCTTTAATCTACCATACCTGCTTCACCCTACCATACCTGCTTCACTCTACCATACCTGCTTCACTCTACCATACCTGCTTCACCCTACCATACCTGCTTCACCCTACCATACCTGCTTCACTCTACCATACCTGCTTCACCCTACCATACCTGCTTCACTCTACCATACCTGCTTCACCCTACCATACCTGCTTCACCCTACCATACCTGCTTCACCCTACCATACCTGCTTCACCCTACCATACCTGCTTCACCCTACCATACCTTCTTCACCCTACCATACCTGCTTCACTCTACCATACCTGCTTCACCCTACCATACCTGCTTCACTCTACCATACCTGCTTCACCCTACCATACCTGCTTCACCCTGCCATACCTGCTTCACCCTACCATACCTGCTTCACTCTACCAGACCTGCTTCACTCTACCATACCTGCTTCACTCTACCATATCTGCTTCACCCTTACATTCCTTCTACTGTATCTGCTTCATTCTACCACACCTTTAACTCTACGTCCAAGCCAGCGTCCATTTCCGCTCTGTTATCCTCATCTCTGCTATCCTCGTTATTGTGATCCCCGTTATTGTGATCCTCCAGGGGGCATGGAGCTGGGCGCAGCAACAGACGAGGTGTTCAGCCAACAGGGCAGCAAGTCCCGCGGGGGCACAGTGGGGCACCTGACCAATGGGGAGATCACACGTCAGACGTACTACGAGCATGCCATCACCCTGGCGCTCATCCCCTTCGTACACCCGTCACTCTATAAAAGCCCCTCCCATCCTGTGTTGCCGCCTAACTACATGCAATGATGATAGGTTAGAGGATTAGGAAATGTTTCTTATGTTCCTGCCTCAGAGGTGATTGAATGGAACATTGTTTTGAATAGACATGTTAGCCAAATTTTGGATTCACCTTTGGACACTTTTGGCGGAGCGGCTGACACTTTTTGCGGAGCGAGGGACACACCCACACAGCATCAAGCCTCGTGGATAAGGTGATGGTGAGAACAGGTGCAGACTGCAACAATGGCTTCTCCTGTCCATGCTACATTCTATTAGGAAGATAACACTCTCTGCATGGGATTGCTTATAGCCATCAGCCACACCTAACATAGATTCCTCTCAGGGGCCCGGCTCTTACAAATTCTGCTACCGGCGTCAGAGATGTCAGAGATTCTGCTCTGACAGGGTTGTCAGAGATGTCAGAGATTCTGCTCTGACAGGGTTGTCAGAGGTGTCAGAGATTCTGCTCCGACAGGGTTGTCAGAGATGTCAGAGATTGCGCTCGTGGGGCTCCAGCCACGGCAGGCCCAAGAAGTCAAACACATCCCTCTCGGTCTTGCACGGAACTGACTTGGCTGCTGTTGTGCCTGGTGGCTGGTGGGGGTGGGAGCGAGCAATGGTGGATGGTGGATGGTGGATGGTGGATGGTAGCGCTTTTGAGTCGACTCAACAGGTGGCTGGCGCGGCTCTCAGTGGCTGGTAGGGGTGGGAGTCACGAGGAATGGTGGATGGTAGGGCTGGGTGCACAACATGGGCATCTCACAGAGAAGGGGCGAACTCGGGACATGGTAAAATGTGATGCATGTGGTGCATGTGATGCATGTGAGGCATGTGTGCATGTATACATGTGATGCATGTGAGGCATGTGATGCAAGTTTGCATGTGGGCATGTGATGCATGTGGGGCATGTGATGCAAGTTTGCATGTGGGCATGTGATGCATGTGAGGCATGTGATGCAAGTTTGCATGTGGGCATGTGATGCATGTGAGGCATGTGATGCAAGTTTGCATGTGGGCATGTGATGCATGTGAGGCATGTGATGCAAGTTTGCATGTGGGCATGTGATGCATGTGGGGCATGTGATGCAAGTTTGCATGTGGGCATGTGATGCATGTGAGGCATGTGATGCAAGTTTGCATGTGGGCATGTGATGCATGTGAGGCATGTGATGCAAGTTTACATGTGGGCATGTGATGCATGTGAGGCATGTGATGCAAGTTTGCATGTGGGCATGTGATGCATGTGAGGCATGTGATGCAAGTTTGCATGTGGGCATGTGATGCATGTGAGGCATGTGATGCAAGTTTGCATGTGGGCATGTGATGCATGTGAGGCATGTGATGCAAGTTTGCATGTGGGCATGTGATGCATGTGAGGCATGTGATGCAAGTTTGCATGTGGGCATGTGATGCATGTGAGGCATGTGATGCAAGTTTGCATGTGGGCATGTGATGCATGTGAGGCATGTGATGCAAGTTTGCATGTGGGCATGTGATGCATGTGGGGCATGTGATGCAAGTTTGCATGTGGGCATGTGATGCATGTGAGGCATGTGATGCAAGTTTGCATGTGGGCATGTGATGCATGTGGGGCATGTGATGCAAGTTTGCATGTGGGCATGTGATGCATGTGAGGCATGTGATGCAAGTTTGCATGTGGGCATGTGATGCATGTGGGGCATGAGAGGAACGTCTGCATGTGAGGCATGCATCTTACAGCGTCTCGCAACACGAGACCATGATCGTCCAGCCTATAGCCCTTGGCTTCCGCAAACAGCCTCATTCTGTTGCATGGACACGCGGATAAGGATAACAGGGAGACACAAGACCATGGTTTATCCAGTCTGTAGCCCCTGGCCTCCGCAAACAACCGCGCACACAGCATGCAGAACGTGGGGGGGATTGAGGCCGTGTTCCTGGGAAGGTAGCGAGAGGAGAGACAAGGGCATGAGTCAAAGCCAGAGCGTTTTCTCGACTTATTCGCCTCCGCTGATCGAATCCAAGGCAGCTTTTCCGTGCTTGGTGTGTGTGCCTGGCAATACTACCTACCAAGCCGCCATCCTCACTGCCTATGCCCCACCCTATCCCCCATCCTGCCTGTCAATTTTGCCACCCCACGATCCCTTCTCCCTACCACCCTCACCGTCGGTTGAGCACGTCGTTGCCAGTCCACTGTATGAGGCCGAAGGGGTACTGCGCCCACGGATACACCTGCACACACGAACGAACCATAGGGGTTGGTTTGAAAATTTGCAGATATAAGACATACAAGTGCATAACTACTGTAACAAAATAACGACTGTGAATATACATCTGTAGATGAATGGAAGGGCGTGCATCTAGCGTTACAGCCGGTTAATGACTGGATTGAGTTCAGATCAGACGCGATGCATATAGGATAGCATGGCAGTACCTTGAAGTCGATGCGACCCCTTTGCTCCCTCAGGCTCAGGGGGGCTTTAAGCAATCCCAGCACTGGTTCCTTTCAAGGCAGCACACCAGCAGCAGTACCTTGAAGTCGATGCGATGCCGCTGCTCCCTGCCTGCTTGCTTGCACAGACCAAAGTATGTGTCCACGCCCTTGCCCTCCCCTTGCGGCTGTGGGATATGATACGAGTGAGGGGGTTGAAAGGGAGGGGGGGAAAACAATACCTGGTCAATGCAATGCCTCTGCTCCCTTGCTCCCTGCCTGCTACCCTGCACAGACCAAAGTATGTGTCCACGCCCTTGCCCTCACCTAGCGGCTGTGCGGGAAGGACGGAGAGGAGAGGAGGGGGGGAAGAACAAGGAAGGAGATGTGAGGACAGGAGCGCAAACAAGAGAGCAGGCGCCCACCCATGAGTCCTCCTGCCCTTACCTTTGCTGTGCGGCTGGGGGGAGAAGGAGGGAGTGGGTGAAAGCGAGGCCTCAGGCTCTATTCCAGGTTTCAGCCTAATGCGTGTTTCAAGTACCCTCGCTCACATACACCTGATTTGGGCTCAGCTGTTAGGGCTGATGTGGGCTCACCTGCTTGGAGTGGTGTGTGCCAACAACTAGGTCCTCTGTGACAAAGCCCACGCGCTTCAGACGTGAAACAAGCCTCTCCAGGAAGCCGCGATGGCTGCAGCAGCGAGGCAATGGGGGCAGGAAGAAAAGAGGGCGAGATGGGAAAGGCGGAGAGGATGGAACGGGAGAGGAGAACGACTAGGTCCTCTGTAACAAAGCCCACGCGCTTCACACGCGATACAAGCCTCTCCAGGAAGCCACGATGGCCGCAGCAGCGAGGCAATGGGGGCAGGAAGAAAAGAGGGCGAGATGGGAAAGGCGGAGAGGATGGAAGGGGAGGGGAGAACGACCAGGTCCTCTGTAACAAAGCCCACGTGCTTCACACGCGATACAAGCCTCTCCAGGAAGCCACGATGGCTGCAGCAGCGGTGGTGGGGATGGGGGCAGGAAGCGGGGAGGACGACAGGGTCCTCTGTGACAAAGCCCACGTGCTTCACACGCGATATAGGCCTCTCCAGGAAGCCGCGATGGATGGACAAGTGGATTCTGAGTCGACTAAAAATACGGCTGGACAAGTGGCGTGGCAGATGGGGGGATTTGGGGAAGGGAAGGAGGAGGAGGGGAAGAGACAGGAGAGCGGGGAGTGGGGGTAAAACACAGGAATGAGACAGGTGATGAATTGGAATGAGGGCGCATGGGAGGAAACGCAAGGAGGACTTCATGGCGCCATGATGAAGCCACGAGCCCCCTGCCCCCCCCCAACGCAGCGCAACTAGCCCCCATCCGCCCCCCTCACCTGGCGCAGTCGGGGTGATGACAAAATCCATGTCGCCCGCTGATGCCCTGCCAGAGGCAACCCCACAAACCCCCCAACCCACCCACCCCACGTACCGTCTACGCCTCGACCCACCTGGCGCCATCGGGGTGAGTGATAATGAAGTCCATGTCGCCCGCGGATGCCTTGCCACGCCGGTATGAGCCACCGCAGATGATGGAGATCTGCGCATGTGGGTGGGTGGGCGGGTGGGCATCTGTGCTTTGAGTCGACTCGAACTGCACCTGGACGGTTCAAGGCACCACAGATGATGGGAGATCTGCGCATGGGTGAGCAACTTGGGGGCAGGTGGGGTACTTGAAGGCAGGTGGGCAACTTGAAAAGTCGGGTGGGCATGTGGGCATGTGGGCATGTGGCTATCATCCGTCACCATACCGCTGCTCGTGTCCCCCTCTAATTCCCACAGACAATGGCTTCAATCGTTAACTATCACTAATTATCGGTGTGAACGCTCTTCTGGACTTTGTGTCACGATGTCCCATTGTGTGCTCTTGAACCATGCATGCCTGGCATTAATGCCGGCCCTCGGGCAGCATCCCCTCGGACGGCATGCCCTCGGGCGGCATCCCCTCGGGCAGCATCCCCTTGGGCGGCATGCCCTCGGGCAGCTTCCCCTTGGGCGGCATCCCCTCGGGCAGCTACCCCTCGGGCGGCTTCCCCTTGGGCGGCTGCTTCCCCTCAGGCGGCATCCCCCAGGGCGGCTTCCCCTCGGGCGACGTGCCCTGGGACAGCTTCCCCTCGGGCGGCTTGCCCTCGGGCAGCTTGCCCTTGTGCCGCATGCCCTCGGGCGGCATCCTTTCGGGCGGCATCCCCTCGGGCAGCATGCCCTCCGGCGGCTTGCCCTCAGGCGGCATGCCCCTGGGATTGGGAGCTTGCATCGGGCCCTTGGGTTTGGCGTGGGCATCAGCCCTTGATCGGCAAGGAGTGCTCCTGGGGCGGCAGAAAGTGCTCCCGGGTTGGCAGGGAGTGCTCCCCGGGCGGCAGTGAGGTGCTCCCGGGTCGGCAAGGAGTGCTCCTGGGGGGTGGCAGGGAGTGCCCCCGGGGCAGGAGTGAGGTGCTCCCGGGTCGGCAGGGAGTGCTCCTGGGGCGCCAGGGGGCGCTCCCAGGGCGGCAGGGAGTGCTTACGGGGCGGTAGGGAGTGCTCCCGGGCGGCAGGGAGTGCTCCAGGGGAGGCAGGGAGGTGCTCTCCCACTGAACCGCTGGCCTGCTGACCCCCTGACCCCCTGACCCCCTGGCCCGCTGACCCGCTGACCCCCTGGCCCCCTGACCCCCTGGCCCGCTGACCCGCTGACCCCCTGGCCCCCTGACCCCCTGGCCCGCTGACCCGCCCCCATGTTAACCAGCAGCACAGTAGCCTCAAGAACCACTCACCTCCCATCTACCACGCCCACCTCACAGTGCGAGCAAGCCTCGCCTCTGTTTACACGGCCTCGCCTCGCCCCTCATCACCAGCTCCTCCACTGCTGCCACCTCGCCCCTCGGGATCCGCGTGTTGGTCCGCATGGAGCCTTCACACCAGCCTTTTGCACAAACCCACCCCTGGGGGATGGTTAGATAGCCATTCCTTGCTTCACCACCTGCCGCCCCCTCGCCGCGACCTCGTCCCTTGGGATGGTATCCGCGTGTTAATGCCCACGTGGATCCGCAGCACAGTGCCACCCACCTCCCTATCTACCAAGCACATCACACAGTGCGCACAAGCACATCACACAGTGCGCACAAGCACATCACACAGTGCGCACAAGCACATCACACAGTGCGCACAAGCACATCACACAGTGCGCACAAGCACATCACACAGTGCGCACAAGCACATCACACAGTGCGCACAAGCACATCACACAGTGCGCACAAGCACATCACACAGTGCGCACAAGCACATCACACAGTGCGCACAAGCACATCACACAGTGCGCACAAGCACATCACACAGTGCGCACAAGCACATCACACAGTGCACACAAGCACATCACACAGTGCGCACAAGCACATCACACAGTGCGCACAAGCACATCACACAGTGCGCACAAGCACATCACACAGTGCGCACAAGCACATCACACAGTGCGCACAAGCACATCACACAGTGCGCACAAGCACATCACACAGTGCGCACAAGCACATCACACAGTGCGCACAAGCACATCACACAGTGCGCACAAGCACATCACACAGTGCGCACAAGCCACATCACACAGTGCGCACAAGCACATCACACAGTGCGCACAAGCACATCACACAGTGCGCACAAGCACATCACACAGTGCGCACAAGCACATCACACAGTGCGCACAAGCACATCACACAGTGCGCACAAGCACATCACACAGTGCGCACAAGCACATCACACAGTGCGCACAAGCACATCACACAGTGCGCACAAGCACATCACACAGTGCGCACAAGCACATCACACAGTGCGCACAAGCACATCACACAGTGCGCACAAGCACATCACACAGTGCGCACAAGCACATCACACAGTGCGCACAAGCACATCACACAGTGCGCACAAGCACATCACACAGTGCGCACAAGCACATCACACAGTGCGCACAAGCACATCACACAGTGCGCACAAGCACATCACACAGTGCGCACAAGCACATCACACAGTGCGCACAAGCACATCACACAGTGCGCACAAGCACATCACACAGTGCGCACAAGCACATCACACAGTGCGCACAAGCACATCACACAGTGCGCACAAGCACATCACACAGTGCGCACAAGCACATCACACAGTGCGCACAAGCACATCACACAGTGCGCACAAGCACATCACACAGTGCGCACAAGCACATCACACAGTGCGCACAAGCACATCACACAGTGCGCACAAGCACATCACACAGTGCGCACAAGCACATCACACAGTGCGCACAAGCACATCACACAGTGCGCACAAGCACATCACACAGTGCGCACAAGCCTCACCCCTGCTTGGACGGCCACTCCTTCCCTCCGCACCAGCGACTCCATCACCGCCACGTCATCCCTCGGGATCCGCGTGTTGATGTCCGCATGGAACCGGAGCGCGATCTGCTGAGCTGGCGTCAGGCTCGGGTCGCCCGCCAGCTGGCGAAGGGTGCGGTGGCCGGCAGAGTAGAAGCGGCGGGCCGTGGTGGGGCCCACGCCCCACACAGTGCCGAAGAGAGCCAGGGTGCGGACCTGTGTGGGGGGGGGGGAGGGGGGGGGGAGGGGGGCAGAGAAAGAAGGGCCTGGGTTGGGTTCTGAGTCGACTCAAAAGTCACATCGGAAGGGCCTGGGATGGAAGTGGGAATGCGAGCTGGTGCAGCGAGCGCTGGCCGGCCGGCAGAGTAGAAGCGGCGAGCAGCGGTAGGGCCCACACCCCACACGGTGCCAACGAGAGCCAGGGTGCGGACCTGTATGGGCATGGGTGGAGGGGGGAGAGGGAAAAGACTTGCATTAGCGGTAGCCAGGAGAGTAGAGGCGGAGGGCGGTGGTAGGGCCCACGCCCCACATGTGCCGTGGGGCTGGAAATCACAGCAACTCTGATCGTCCGATGCTCTAGCACCCACCAGCACCCACTAGAACCCGCCAGCACCCGCGAGCACCTGCGGCAGCACCCGCCAGCACCCTCCAGCACTCCCCAGCACCCTCCAGCACCCTCCAGCACCCTCCAGCACCCTCCAGCAGCCCCCCGTACCCCCCAGCACCCTCAAACACCCCCCAGCACCCTCTAGCACCCTCGAGCACCATCAGCACCTGCTAGCATCCACTAGAATCACTTACCACCTCGTTCACCCTCCATTTCACCATCTCATCATCTCCCCATCTCACCATCTCCCCATCTCCCCATCTCCCCATCTCCCCATCTCCCCATCTCCCCATCTCACCATCTCATCCGCTTGAAATGCCCGCAGCTTCTTGATTATGCCGTATGACAGGATCTCGTGGATCTGCACGGGGGAACCATGCATGCACGGACATACCCATCACCATGCATGCACGGACATACCCATCACCATGCATGCACGGACATACCCATCACCATGCATGCACGGACATACCCATCACCATGCATGCACGGACATACCCATCACCATGCATGCACGGACATACCCATCACCATGCATGCACGGACATACCCATCACCATGCATGCACGGACATACCCATCACCATGCATGCACGGACATACCCATCACCATGCATGCACGGACATACCCATCACCATGCATGCACGGACATACCCATCACCATGCATGCACGGACATACCCATCACCATACATGCACGCATGCAGTGACAATGCAACATAGCACCTCTGTAGCGACTGAGAGGTCGGGATTGGTCAACCACCACCACAACCAAACAGGCAGGTCGCGCGACCCAGCCATCTCAATCCCCAGCGCTCAGCTCTTCAAGTGAGGAAGCAACTTTCGACCCCATCCCAATCTTAAAGCCCGGCAGCCCTGGGCCCTACCCTTGCTCTCCCTCCCCCCGCGTCCCCACTCCCCTACCTGCCAATCTACCATCACCCCTCTACCTACCCTCGCCGCACCTTCCCCTGCAGCGAGCTCCCAATGCTCCTGTGGGCCTGCTGGGCCGAGCGGATGCGGAATGGTAGAAATGCCTCAGAAAACCCCCTGCTGTCTGACCCCACCCGTCTCAATACACCCCCACCGCACCACACCTTGCCCTGCAGCGACGCCCCAATGCTGGGCAGCCCGTGGACCCCATCCCAATCTCAAAGGCCGGCCGCCCTGGGCCCTACCCTTGCTCTCCCTCTCCTCGCCTCCCCTCTCCCCTCACCTGCCAATCCACCTTCCCCCCTCTACACCTTCCCCTGCAGTGAGGCACCCATGCTTGCAGCCCGTGGACCTGCTGGGCTGGGTGGATGCGGAAGGGCCCAATGCTAGAATGCCTTAGAAACCTAGCATGCCCATGCCCACCCACACCTGTCTACCCCAGCACGCACCTTGCCCTGCAGCGAGCTCCCGATGCTGGGCAGCCCGTGGACCTGCTGGGCCGAGCGGATGCGGAAGGGCAGCTTCTCGAGCACGCTGAGCGCCTTGTAGTAGCTGAACCACCGCCACTCGTCGCCCAGACCTTGGAAGGGGTGAAGGGGAAAGGGGAGAGGAGGGGAGGGGGGGGGGGAAGAGGGGAGAAGGAAACGGGATGGAAGAGCAGCTTCTCGAGCGCGCTGAGCGCCTTGCAGCAGCTGAAGCACCGCCACTCGTCGCCCAGACGGCCGAGGAAAGGAGGGGTTAGCAGGAAAGTGGGGGCGGGTTGGGGGGATGAATTAACATGGTAGGGCGAATGCTGGTGGATGCACATTCAACAAACACATCATAGCATACATAGCACACTACACCCCGCCCTACCATCCTTGTAGATGTTCTTCAGCTCGGTCAGCTGCTGGCAGATGGAAGCATTCAAGCCAGGCGGCCGGTACAGCCCCCGGCAGAGGCACAGCCATACCCCTCACACCCCACTCCACCCCAACCCACCCCAGCACACCACACCACGCCCCACCCCGCCCTACCATCCTTGTAGATGTTCTTCAGCTCGGTCAGCTGCTGGCAGATGCGCGCATTGAGGTTGGGAGGTAGGTACAGCCCCCGGCAGAAGCACCCGCGCCCTCTCAACCGCTCCCACCCAGCCGCCCCTCCTGCTGAGCGCACTGCTGACCCTACTGAAGGCGGTGCTGCGGGGGGCGGTGCCACTGGTGCAGGTTCTACTGATGCTGCTGGTGCGGGGTCAGCTGCTGATGGTGGTGCTGCTGACACAGTTGACGCTGCTGGCTCTTGCGAGAGAGCCTGTAGGCTGGGAAGCTCGTGATGCTGCTTCAGATCCCTCTGCTGGCTCTGTGACTGTGACTGCCACTGCTGCTGCGACCCCTCTTGCTGGGGCTGAGAGTAGGCGTCTACATAACCGCATGCACCAGCCTGTGAGTCTGCCTGTTGTGAGTCCGCACTTGGGAGCTGAGACCCAACTGACCACTGCGAATCCGCCCTATTGCCTCTCCCCTCCCCCTCCTCATCCCTGCTGCTCCCCTTCTCCCTTTCCTCCCTGCCTGCCCTCTCACCCTGGTCCCTTTCACTGGACTCCCCGTCCCTCTCAACCGCACTCCCTCCCTGTGCGTCAACCCCCCTCTCGCCTTCCCGTGTCACACACAGCCCCCGAGTGTGGCCCAGCACCTCCTCCCCCTCCCTCACCAGCCGTACCACCCGCCCAGATAACCCCACGCCACCCACCCCATCGATATCCTCAACCTCCTTCCCCCCCGCCTTCCATCGCTTCCATTCCGCCCCAAATCGGTCCGTCCCGCTCACATACCGCCGCTTCCCCCCTCCCCCTCCTCCTCCCCTCCCTCCTCCCCATCCCCGCTTACCCCCATACCCTCCCCTGCGCTCCTTCCCACGCCCCCCCCCTCCTCCTCCCCCTCTACTGCCCCCCATGCTGCACTCTCGAATATCACCTCCATCCAAAACGCTTTCTCCTCCTCAGATAGCTCCAAATCCTGCCGCCCAGCCTGTGCAGCAGAACCAGCCGTTGCCTCGCCTCCCCCCTCCTCATCACTCTCCACCTCCTCCCCTCCCACCTTTCCCCCAAGCGACTTCCAAGTGAACTCAGAGTTCTCTTCATCCTTACCCTCCTCCTTCCTTCCATTTTCCTGTCCACCTCTCTTTCCTTTTCTATCCTCTATGCCTGTGCTGTCAACAGCAGTGACCACGTGTCCATTTCTGATTCTCTCCGGGGATCTTGTGAGATCTCCAGCATCACCAGAACCAGTAGCTGACGCACTAATTTGAGAGGTGCGTGTCGTTTCACCCTTTTGTAACCGTGCACTGCTCGGGCAGAGAAGAAACTTTGTTTCGGGCAGCCGTGACCCATGCTTGAGGGAGTTTTCAATCCAAGCGAACTCAACAGCTGTAACCTGGGGACAGATTACAGGGGAGAAGGACATGGGGGGCGAGAATGGAACAAAGCTCTGACAAAATACCGAAATACCTTTCAATATTTTGAAAGATTGGAAGATTGGGAAAAAAGAGATCAGATTGGGAGAAAACAGCGACGCAATCACTTACCCCAGGAAGAGGGGCTTGCCACGTCGTGACTTGCTGCACTCGCCGCCAATCCGCAGCCAGCACGTGGGTGACACGTGCCGCTGTGGGGCTTGCTGCTACCTCCCCCCCTAGCTGCGCGACTTTCCGCTTCCACACCTGACGGACGGATGAGACAGGGAGATGTGAGAGAGCAGAGGTTGGAGTCAGATGTGCAGAAGGGAGAGACGGAACGGGGAATGGCGAGAGGATGAATGTTCCAAGTCAGTGAATCCTCAGGAGTGGAAGTGTAGTTTTGAGGCGCCTCAAAACGAGGATGAATGTACCAAGTCAGTCAATCCTCAGGAGTGGAAGTGTAGTTTTGAGGCGCCTCAAAACGAGGATGAATGTACCAAGTCAGTCAATCCTCAGGAGTGGAAGTGTAGTTTTGAGGCGCCTCAAAACGAGGATGAATGTACCAAGTCAGTGAATCCTCAGGAGTGGAAGTGTAGTTTTGAGGCGCCTCAAAACGAGGATGAATGTACCAAGTCAGTGAATCCTCAGGAGTGGAAGTGTAGTTTTGAGGCACCTCAAAACGAGGATGAATGTACCAAGTCAGTGAATCCTCAGGAGTGGAAGTGTAGTTTTGAGGCGCCTCAAAACGAGGATGAATGTACCAAGTCAGTGAATCCTCAGGAGTGGAAGTGGGGAGGAGCATGATCTAGAAGGGGTGTGGTGAAGGATTCACGATGCTAGAGGGGCTGAGACATGAATCTAAGATGCCAGCAGAGGTACGGTGAAGGATTCATTGCGCTAGAAGGGGGTATGGTGAAAGATTCATGATGCTAGGAGGGGTATGGTGAAAGAGTCATGATGCCAGGAGGGGTATGGTGAAAGAGTCATGATGGACGAAGCCTGCCTCAAAGTATCACCTCAACCCGCGCCTTTCCTCAAAGTACGGCCGAGAAGCCTAAATCCTATCTTCTCGGCCCTACTTGCACCTGCGCTCAGATACGACGTATCCGGCGCAGACTGCACGGAACTATCTCACACAGATGCCTCACCTGGATCCGGGCCCTGTGCACTCCCCCCTCCACGAAAAACGCATGCACACCCTGAAACATGCGTCGGATCTAAGCTCGGGTTGGAGTAGGCGTGTAACGCGATGCCTAGCTCATGACGAAGAATCAAACTTGGACAGCGGAAAGGGCGGAAAGCAACGAAACCAAGAGGGAAGGAAGCAGAATCTGCTGGAGATAATTTGTGGGAGAGCGTCACCGTGACGAGGAAATCAGACCCATTGCAAACGAGCCATTTCAGCGGTCAATTTTCCTATTTCTAAAAGATCAATTTTGTTTCGGCATAAATGTTTCACGCAAACTTCGTACTAGAACTCATCGTACACGAATATAATTAAGAACAATGTTTTTTTACATATCATATTCGTAGTTGCAGGCTACACTGTTTCTCGCAGAGTGCTTCAGTGTACAGGGTCAGGATGCAAATGTCCCCCTAAGGGCGTGGATAATGCAAACGGGCGATGCCCCGATAAGCTATTTTGACGTCACTCGGCGACGTCCGCGCGACGTCAAATTCGCTTATTCCGAGGGCTACACAAGCACATTGAACAATGACGAAATGCGAAACCCGCCAGAAACTTTTTTTAAGGGTTCCGAAACCAAGCGTCACGTGACAAAAAATGATTGCAACAAAAAACTTCTGTAACGTGTGAAAAACGTGAGGGATTCCACAACGCATTTGATGTCCTGGCACTCCACTCGCGAAAATTGCTGGCTCGCGAGCTGGTTCCTGCTTTCACTGCATGTTTGGCTTTGTTTTATCGTCTCCTGCCCACGCGCATAGCTTTGGGCAGCGCAAAATGTACTGGGACGTCAGCTCGGATGCGTCCTATTTTCTGCTGAACATTGACAGAACGTCTGCAGAAGCTGTTACATATGGTAACCACAATAAGCCGTCGCTGACGTCCCGGGACGTCACTCTCGGTTTCACTTTATACGCGCCCTGACGATCTGGGAGGCGGATGGCAGGGATCAAGGCTCGGGGTAACTCCGGTTGGATGGTCCGAAGTGCAGCAGGCTGATATTGCATGTCAGGTGGTGGGCTCGCCAAGTAAGCTTTCCTGCCAGACTAGTCCATGTGGCACCTATACTCCACGTCATTGGTCCCATCTTCCGTGAACCTCTCCACGTCCTCAGATGCGCGTTCACTCCCTTCCCATTCTCCCCATCCACCTCCAACCCTTCCACCACTCGTTCACTGATACTCCCAGCTCCCATCACGATTGAGGCTGCTTCTGCCTTTCATCAGCTTCTGACTGCTTCGGATTTACACGCAGCACAGAAGCTACCATCCGTTTCCTCACTTCGTCTTGTCTAGTCTCTCACCATGGCCTCCCTCGCCTTCGTTGTTGCTCCCACGGCCCCTTGCGGCCTGAGGCGGTCAGCCGCCTTCTCTCAGTCCGTAAAGAGCGCTGTGACCGTGCGCGCTGCTCCCGCCCGGTCGTTGAAGGTGTTCGCTAGCTCGCAACCGGAGCTGGACAAGGTCGTTGAGCAGAAGATTGCGGAGGCCAAGAACGTCTGCGCAGACCCCAACTCTGGAGCTGCGGAGTGTGCTGTGGCCTGGGACGAGGTTGAGGAAATCTCCGCCGCTATTTCGCACAAGGAGGCCGCCAAGTCGGCCGACCCCCTTGAGGCGTACTGCGACGAAAACCCTGACGCTGACGAGTGCCGCATCTATTCGGACTAGATTGCTGTAAATTGAGTACGATTTCCCTGTCTTTATTTCTGGTTATAATGGAACAATCTTCTCAAGTTTATCTCGTGCTTCTGCGAGATGCTCTTCTCCGTATGTGTCGCTTTCTGCAAGTGCTTGTCTGCCATAGCTGGGATACCCCTGAATAGATGCTGACGGTCGTACTCTTTGATGTCGTTCCATTCCACCTCAATTGCTGTGATGAAAGCTCTGACGTAGCAATGGTATCGACAGAATAATGTACTAGTTACAAGCTCTACAATATGAACACAAACTAGCAAGCGGGCACAACGCTATGAACATGCTGCTCTGCTGAAATTTATACAAGAATTCGAGATTTATAATACATTATGTACGTGACAGTGCCCACCCCTTATACCTTTGCAGAAGGCTGTCTGTTGGATGAACTGACTGAAGCCGACCTTCACAGAAGATTGCATACGAGTCTGTGGCATACCTGGTGGGAGGGAGGGAGGAGCAGTGTCAGACAGCTCGACTCAAGATCAAACTCCAAGAAGCCAAACAGCATGTTACATACCTGCCAACTCCCGGGAGGTCAGATACTTGAACCCAGTTTCCACAAGAGAATTCTCGCGAGAAGCGAAGCAAGTCCTTGGCCCATTTTTTGTGGAATCCTGCACTAGAAACGATTTCTCCCAGCTTTTGCATGTCAGATGATATGACGTCATCTGCTGAGGGGAGATTTTGAAACAACCTCACAATTCCATGTCGCACCTGCCAGAAAAAGGTACCAGTACACCCGTGAGTGGCTATGGCATTGACCAAACGGAAGCAAGCGAATGCAGAACATACCATATGGGAAGGATGCTCCTCCAGGAGCATAGACGCGACCAGAAGCTTCCAGGGGTCATTAGAAAATCCCTCTTGAACAAGGTCGTACGGAGAAATACCGGGGTGTTGCTGTTTCCTTACAGCTGTTCCATATGTACACTTCATGTGACGACGAAGTGTGGGATCGGAGGTCGCACTGCCTTTCTGCTTCCCTGCACCAGGTGGGGACTCCTCTGTACCAGAATCCTCCTGGCAGCCCACTCCTTCAGAACAATCACTAGACGAGCTAGATGCCTTATAGCTGGACGAGACTCCTGACCCAGCAATCTCAGGCACACACAGCTTCAATGCTGCCGCGACAGCAGCTGCAACTTTCTTGTCTGACCGTATCCTCTCCTGATTACCCAAAGCACCCGATCTGCTGGTTGAAGGACCGCCAGAGAGATTGTCGGACCCTGCTTTCAAAGTGCTTGGTGTCCCAGGACTTGATGATGCCTTCATGTCTTCAGGAAATCTTCTTTGTACATGTTTTTGGAAGGACGAAGTTGCACCATCCTCCTTGCTGAAGCCAGGGCGAAGTGTCTCCAGCTTCTCAATGGAGACTTCGCTTGTGCAACGTTCATCAGAATCCAAACCAGGAGCTGAGATGCGCATTCTGAGTTGGCGATTTGCAGGAGGTCCAGCTGCTGTCTGTGGAAGAACGCATGGACTGACTGGCTTGCACGGAGATGATGGCCCAATCAGCGGGCTGAACTCAATGCCTGAATCGCCCCTTGATGGAATGCCTTTGCGGGAAAGCTTCCTCCTTACCGGAGTGTGCGGAACGGATGCTGAGCGAGGAGACAACGAATCCGGCAGTCTTCCAACAGAGAAGAAGCGCTCCCTAGCAGATGATTCGCTCACACCTTTGGCCGTGGCATACTGAAATGCGTCGAAGGACCCAGAAAACCTCAGTCCAAACTTTGGCTGCACATCATCGTGCCCAATGTTTGAACGGCCACCCATATTCCCATCCTGTGTACGGTAGGTGAAGCTCCTGGAACCACGAATCAGAGGCAATGGTAGCTCGCCCTCTTGCGAGAGAGTCTGTTGTTGCTCTTCATCAACAGAGTATCGAGGCAGCTTGTGCCTAAACGACAGCTCATAATTTTCTTCGACTTGATGTTCCGCTGTGGCCACTTCCTGCAAGAAAAGCACAACCAAACTGAGACCCTGAGGAGAAATTGGCACTGACAGAGAAAGCCCTGAACAAATGATACCTTCAAGTCGCCTCTTCCAGGAGAAGCTTGTGCATGCTGTTTCTGAGGAGCGTCTTTAAATCTAGCTGCTGCGGAATCGCGCTTGAAAGAAGACCTGCTTTTCCTAGGGGTCCATGGCACCTCAGCAGGTGATGATGGCTCATCTTTCTCTTCAAAACAATAAGCCACCGGTTGCTCTGGTGCGAGTCTCGGTTGTTCGGAAGTAGTGGGACCTTGGTGCTGTAGTGGGACCTTGCTGTTGTCACTTGATTCCGATGGCGAATTGGAAAGCGAGTTTTCGTCATCCTGAACACAAGACATCGCCAAAGGTTAGCTTTGACGATTGCACCGGAAAGTAGCTCATATGCGAGTATCAAAGCTGCACACGACGCACAACCTTTTTCAAAATAGCACACAAGCCGAGAGCGCCTTCATATGCTTCATCATCTTGAGGAGCACCTGCCAGCAGAAATACGATAAAATCGGAGTCAGCGAAATTGACGGTAAGGAATGACGCTCAGACGGCCACTATGACCCACTCGATGTAACTCCTGCGTTGGATGCTCCAGGAGTACAGTCCCCGTCAACATTCGAAAAGTTACTAATATGCAGCTCCTCAATCCCCTTCCCAGGCTCGAATTCGTTGACTTCATTCCTGCAAAATAGGGCCAGAAAATACCCAGTTACACCACTTGACCGGGACAAGAAAGGCACAGCATGGAAACGGGAAACCCGATGGTAAATACCTGAGCTGGTTTTGTCCTCGTCTCTGCCTTCCGTCCTTGCTTCTTCTCTGTACACATTTGTTGCAAGGACAGACATCGTCGCATCTGCCACGAAGAGTTCAGGAGAAATATGCCAAACAGCATGAAGCAAAAATATCGTTTCACAAACAAGGTCCATTCCCTGGAGGCCAAACGGATTCTGATGGATGATGAGCTCGTCTGAATGTTGCTGATTTACCGTGGACATCGCCAGGTCCCCCTTTTAGCAGCCATAGTCGCCGCTGCTATGAACGACAAGTTCTTGTGGAGCTTTGTCAGGATGCACCTATGGCACCATGGGCCATGTTTGGCTCCACCTTCACCTTGAGATGCTCCGCATGGAATCAGCTCAGCAGCTGGTCTCTTTTGCCGACAACAATGACAATGCCTTCCCAGGCCTCTAGGAGCAGCATGTCTAACCATTTCGGACAATCTTATCGAATATCTACAATAAAAAACAGGCGAAATGGGTTCAACGGTAGCGGAGCCTGGAATACGAAATGACTTGAACGCATCACCAAGTTCTCAACTAGCATTGGCACTGAAGCTGGACAACCTTCCAATAATGGTCTGTCTGAATCATCTCATAAATTCCACTCTACTCTTGGAACATGGAACCTAGCCAGTTCTGAACACTCTGGTTGGAGGGTGTGCCTGGTCCATAATAGATCAGACTGACCATTGACCAGAGCAAGAAGGCCTTCAGGGCTGCTTGGAAGAGGAAACGAGGGCTTCATGGCTGAAAGCCATGTGTCATCCTCACGATGGAGAATGACAGCAACCGCCTTTGTTGTCTGTGCAGCAGACCATTGTCTAGGAGGATTCCCCCCCAGCTCCTCCCCTCTTCAGCTCGAAAGCAAAACACTTCGGTGGCTTGAGCTGCTGGCTCTGACCAAAACCTGGTTTGGGCTAGGTTTTGGTCCATCAGCTTCGGAAGCACGGGACTGGGCTCGGTGCACTTCGGATTCATCATGGCTGCCCGCCTAGGCAAAAGTAAGCAGCCATGCCCAGGAAAGGGGACACTGTTTGGGGTGAGCCAGCCTTTGTCGCAGTCTCGCTGGAACCAAACGTCGAATCGAATTTGGGGCCGAGCGTCCTGCTTCGGCAAAAACTTAGCCAATCCGATAAGCTAGAATCCTCAACCTGTGGAAAACAACCAATCAAACAGGCTCCTAGGTATGGATGTGGCACGTTTTAGGCGAAGCTGATGCAGCCACGGAAATTCGGGTTCACGCTCACAAAGCCGAGCCGAGCTCCCCGCTTCGGCATGCCGGTCTGGACACAAGTCAGGTCTGATGCGTGTGAGCGAGCTACGCCACGTCAGTGACTAGCTTTTCTTATGTGAGGTGACGTCAAGGCATGGCACAGCTGCCCCTTGGACTGGCCAGCAGGTTGAGGATCTGCCTCGATATGTCACAATCGCTTTAGGAATAGCCACCAAATTTCCGATTCCATTCCATCTCCAAGACTCCTAGAAACATTCCTTTCCAAAAATCTTATGACACTGCAGTGTTGAAACCAGCACAGAATTTTTAACCAACCAGTTTCGCTAGCTTCAGCTGAAGTTCCAGCTAGACTTTCATGGCCATAGAAGTCGCAGGAGCACGCACTTGCAAAATCGTACGCCTTTCTCGGTGGTGTGATGTCTCTGTGGCCTCTGGTGCGTATCCGCCTGTCGGGAGGCGGCAAGCCTCTTACTTACATGCCTTGCTCAACCACATGACGTTTCCTAATGTTTTTCTATGCAAATACGCAGGCGATCCAAATCAAACCAACTCTCGCTAGGTCGCTCGCTCTGAAGGCTGCATTACGTCGCGCAACGCTGGGCGTTGGAGTCGTACCAAGATCGCGTGCATTTGTCCCATCATATCAACTCACCCGCATGGCGTCGGGTGGCTCCGCTGTTCCCAATGTCGACGAGTCGTCCCTGGGCGCTCCAGAAGGCGTGGCTCATGAATGCGATGCGGAGCGAGCGAGGCTTCCAGGGGCTGGAGCAGGTCGTGACAATCCGCAGCAAGTGGCCGGTGCTCAGCAGAAGCTGTGTGCAGAACGAGGGGACAGGGGTAGCAGAGGTCGTGCTGGCAGCAGGAGAGTGGCTGTGGCGCAGATGACAGCTGTGGGTGATGTTGAGAAAAACTACGCTACATGCAAATTGCTAGTCGAGGTGAGCACTGGGACCTCGATGTGAGGGATCGCCATATGCTCATCATGAACATCCATACATCGTGCATATTTTTTATCTGCCCTCCTTCTATGGCTGCTGTAACGCTTTCCCCACATCAGCAAGCAGCTGCAGCTGGCGCAGCACTCCTGTGCCTGCCTGAGTGTTTCTCCATCATTGGTGCACGGGACGGAGAAGCCGCGGCAGTTGCTGAGCCATTGGATGGCCCTATCATGAAGAAGTACTGCCAACTCGCAAGGTGTGTGTTATATTACGTTAGGCAATGGCAATAGAAGCAAGCAATAGCAGAAGATAGTAACGGCACCATGCTTGCTCTTACCCGTGCGCCATTTATCTGGCTACTTTGCTCTGGCTTGCAGAGAGTTTTCCATATGGCTGTCTTTGGGAGGCTTCCAGGAGGCAGGAGGTCCCGAGGCAGGCAGGCGTTTCTTCAATACTCATGTGCTGGTGGATGATGCGGGGAAGATTCAAGCAGCTTACAGAAAAATTCACCTGTAATGATACCTTGAATCTTTCCAACAATCCCCATTCGCTGCACCTGTGAAGCCGTGCTTTGCACATCGCCCTAACTTCTTCTTTCCTTGCTGAACCAGATTTGATGTGGATGTGCCTGGAGGGCCTGTCCTGAAAGAGAGCAACAGCACATTGCCGGGATCAGCTGTTGTATCCGCAGTGTCTCCTGTTGGCAAACTGGGTCTAACCGTTTGCTATGATCTACGCTTCCCAGAGCTTTATCAACGTCTTCGCTTTGATCATGATTGTGATGTGAGTGCAGAGGTAAAGAGCAATTTGTTCATGCTTGAGTGATGGTAGATGCACTGGTTTGATCATCTGCAGTGCATCTGATTGGGCAGGTACTACTGATCCCCGCTGCGTTTACGCAAAAGACTGGGGAGGCTCACTGGGAAATTTTGTTGCGGGCACGTGCTATAGAATGCCAGTGTTATGTGAGTGTTCCACTGCCTTAAATGTTCCATCACTGGTTATAGCACTCAGCTGACAAGCTGGTCTTCCACATGACAGGTCATTGCAGCAGCTCAAGCAGGTCGGCATAATGAACGAAGAGACAGTTATGGTCATGCACTTGTGGTGGACCCATGGGGCAAGGTGGCAGCTCGTTGCTCTGGTACGTTTTGCTACCCTAGCTTTTGGCAGATTTCTTTGATGTTTGTTTTGCTCACTCCTGTGCCTGCTACAGATCCCCTTGCAACAGGAATTGCTACAGTCGACATTGACATGGACCTTATTGCTTCTACAAGGCAAAGGATGCCCGTTGGACAGGTAAAGTCGCGTGTGCCTCAATCTGGATGTTACCCAACTGATTGCTGGCTGCTAACGTTCTTGAACTGTGTTTGCAGCACCGAAGGCTTACTACGTATGGAGCTTTTCCAACAGGGTAAATCACTTTATATCAGTGATCCTTAACTATGACCAACATCTCGCATGGATTTGTTCATTACCTACGTCTGTAGGAATGAGCTCGTTTGGGCAGCAGGAAAATGTTTAAATTAAGAATTGTAAAAGCCTTTCATTTATCTATTCTTGAAAATGTACAGCATTGGAATTGCTTAGATCACGCCGAGGTACTTAAGGCCAAGGGCGACGCCGATGCCAATGCCGTGGCCGACAGCTCCGAAAGCAAGCACATCAGTGCCGGTGAAGCCAGCAGGGTCGTTGGTGCCAAGGCCAGTCTCCCTCTCGCTCAGCTTCAGGAAGGCGCTGGACTTCCTGTTCGCTGAGGGGGCAAGGCCGAAGCGGCCAGCGACGAAGCAAAGAGCGATGGAGCTCACCATGATCTGAAGAACAAAGACAGGGAGAGGCACAACAATACAAGGTCAGGTCGAGTCTGAACACAAAGGCCATACACGGCTAAAGACGACGATACGGGGAATGGAATGGCAGTAAAATCTGAGGGGGGGCGAAGTCCTTAGGATGTAAAGGGGACACGGACCAGGTTGGTGGGGGAGCCAATGTAGTCACAGCGGGCACCAAGGGCACCCTTGCCCTTCAGGGGAGCGAACTTCACCACCCGGCTGGGGGTGGCGCTGGCGCGGAGGCCATCGAAGCTCTTGATGGAGCTGGGGGCAACAAGAGCGGAGGTGGACACGGCGGCCATGGCGTCTGCTCTGGTTTGCTGAAGGGATGTTAGGTGAGTGGGATGAGCTTGCTGGAGCGAAGTCTGGCAAACTGAGAAAGTTGGGTTGTGGGATTACATTACCAGATGGGCAGGCCGTCGGCCAGCGGCAACAGCGAAGCCACCCGAAGCCCTTCTGGACGTCGCACTGGGATTTCAGTTGCCAGCCGATTGGACAGGCCTTACTGAATGGATTGGGCAAATGCCTAATGGCCAATCAGCAAAAAGTCGTATGCTTCGTTGATACGGGCCACGTGTACCGTCGTCCACAAAAATGTTTCTCAGAACAGCGAAACACTGAATCCAGAAACAGTTACTTCGTTACTTACGGATGACAACTAAGAAAGCAACGTGTTTCAAAATGGAAGATTGCCATCACTAGAGACCATCTCATAGGATACAATACAACCACATGCTGGGTGAAAAAAACATCTTCTCGTTTCCATGAATGTGATATTAATGCATTTTTTTTATGTTGGACACCGCTTCTTTCTAGCATGAATGTAGAGAATGTGGTATGTTTTTTTGTCAACTAAAACGGCTGTACGTATTGCTTAAAACCTTGAAATGTAGCAAATATATTTTTAAATTACACATAAAAGTATATATGGAGCGTAGGCTGTGTTAGGTATATTTGTGTGGCGAGCATGAGTGAAATACAATAATTGTGGAATTGACCTTCTAGTGTAGTAGAGAAACGAATCCTATGTTAACGGGCCATATCATGTAGGCGGAAAAATCCAGCACGCGGGAGTATTTCAGGCTCAATACAGACCTCGAGCCAGGCGTTGATTGGGCTTTCGCGAAATTTGGAAGTCCTTCGGGCCAGTTCGGCGGGAGGTGTTCCGTCCTCACCGGATTGTTTATTGGCCAGTTTCCCAGTTTTGCAGTTACGCGTCGCCGAAATTCTGCGGTGACACGCACTCTTTGCTGGTCACCGCGCGGTTTGATCGACGTCGTCGTGACAAGAAAGGTTTCTCCGACCACGAATACTGCCTTCCAACGTTTAATGTTTTGAACCGCCAAACAATTACCAGGTGAAGGGGCGAAACATTTGCATAACTTACGTGACAACCAGGCGCCATTGTCTGTTTTGGCGATGTTGTTTCGCTGGTATGACAAACCTGGGGTAAATATGATTCTGATATCGGAAATTAATGTTTTCCAGGGAGCACCTTGTGCAAAAGCTGGCCCTCCCCAAAGTTGCTTTGGTTGGCACTCCAGCCAGTATTCTTCCCCCAGCAGCGGCTGTTGGGGTTTGGTTTGGTGGGAGGCGAACGAAACCTTGGGGGGGAAGCCCGACAGTCTGACAGCCGCTGCTGGAACTCCCTCTCGCTGCCAATCAAATATCAACCCCATCCACCACCTAGGGTTGGTTGCTGCCGCGGACGGCGGCGCTCAACCGGCCATCACCCTGCTTTCCCCGTCCGTTCGTTTCCACGCCGATTTTTCACAGTCCGCGGTCCGTCGCCGTCGCGGCTCGATTCTTACCCCACGCCTCCCGTTCTGCCTTCAGCCCATCCCTCCGTTGACACGCCACGCGCTTCCCAAGCATTACCAATTTGCTCACCTCTTCCTCAACTCATTCTGTTTCCACTTTTCGGAATTTCCTGTTTCCAGTCGTCGCCTCGTTCAGCTTTCCAACCACGAGCTTCTCTGCTGGCCCTCGAGCTCTGCATGCTTGGAGCTCTGTGTGCTTGGAGCATGCTTACGATGCTTACGAAGAATCTCGTAATCTTCTAACGCGTTCGGTTCGCGTTTATGCTGCTTCTTGCTACTTCACTCCGGCTTATTTTCTCATATCAGGAGCTTCATCTGTAAGTTGCCGTTTTCGCCGCCGTTTACATTCCATGCTGTAAGTATCCGACCACTCATTCCACTCAACGTCCTAATTGCAGGAGTTCGCGGAATCGCTGCTGCGGATCAAGTCTCCTTTCCTTTCCAAGGCTCTCGCTTTTTCCGCATCAACATCTTTCTGCTTCGAATCAAGTTGCTTCGGATCAAGATGCTGAAGTAGGCTTCGAAATCAGGGATGTGGGGGGGCGAGTAGGCCGCATAGAGAGTCGCGTTTTTTTTTTTTTTTTTTTTTTTGCGTGTCTTTTTTTTCCGCTACACACGTACTGACATTGTTTCTTATCGTTCTTGTCTTGCATGTTCATCTCTCGACTTTCGCTCATCGTGAGGCTCAAGTCGTCGAAAAAACTCCACTGCCTTCGCCAATGAAGTTCCCAATGAAGACACTACCTTGGGGTAAGTTTTGAAACCAGGGATGTGGGGGGGCGAGTAAGCCGCCTTGCGAGTCGTGTTTTTCCGATTTCGTGTCATTTTTCAAACTTATACACAGGCTAACCTTGTTTTTTCTCGTTTTTGTCTTGCATATTTACCCTCTCAATTTTCGCGCCACTCTTTTTTGCTTCGAGTCAACACCTCAAGTCCGCTTTACTTCTCCAAGACCAATCCTTGAAGGTAAGCGTTGAAGCCAGGGAGGCGGGGGGGCGAGTAGGCACGCCTAGAGAGTCGTTTCTTTCGTTTTTCGTGTCTTTTTAAGGCTTATGCACGTACTAACATCCTCTTGTCCACGTGCGAGCTTTTGCATGTTTACCTCTCCATTTCTGCGTGAGAGCTTTTGGATCCTGCTGACGTTTCAAGACGAGCCAACAAGTCAACGAGTATCTGCATCAATTCAACACCTCCTACTTGCTTCCTCACAAGCCAAGACCTTGCTTCCTCGGAAAGGTTAAGTGTTGAAACGAGGGAGGTGGGGGGGTGAATAGCCCGCCTCGAGTGTCTGATATTCAATTTCGTATGTCGTTTTTTCAATTCTTGCATGCAATGCAACTAACCGTTTCTTTCGGGTCCTTTTTCCTCTTGCATGTTCGCTTCTTGCAGATTCAAATGAAGACGCTGAAGACCGCCCTTGCTGCTCCAGTCAACGTCCTCGCTGCTTCAACCAGCGCTGAGTGGCCCTCTATGGTAAAAGTTCACTTATTAGCACATGTCAATTCTTTCTTCATGGCGCAGTTTGAATTCTTCTGTCCCTTTGACTAATTTGAGTTCCCCTTTTCCCCTCTCAGGTCGCAATGGCCTCCACTCAATATCCCTGCGCCTCCATTCGACACTGCTGCTCCAGTCAACGCGGGTGCTCCAGTCAACGCGCGTGTTGCAGTCAACGCGGATGTTGCAGTCAACGCGGATGTTGCAGTCAACGCGGATGTTGCAGTCAACGCGGATGTTGCAGTCAACGCGGATGTTGCAGTCAACGCGGGTGTTTCATTCATGACAACACGGGCGCTCCGGTGAACGCGGTTGCTGCTGCAGTCAGCGCCCCTGCTACTCCAGTCAAGGCTGAGTATCTCTTTACACTCAATTCTTTCTTGCATCTCACACCACTCTAGCTGCGTGTAGCACACCCTAGCCCCCCCACCTCTCAGGTTCAGACTACCGGGTGAATATCCCCCACTGCAGGTAAGTACCCCACCCCCAACCCCTCCCCCCCCCCCGGTGCAAAACTTCAATCCTTGGTACAGGTTCGGCCTTGGTATGGTAAGCCTAAGGTAACCCCCCCACCCCCTCCCCCCCCCTCCCCCCCTCCCTCTAGGGTGTGCTACAACAGCGATGCTTTCATCATGGCTCATTTGCATTCATCCGTTTGTCCTTTGCATTTTTGCATTCATCCGTTCGTCCTTTGTTTGCTTCAGCTTCAGCTTCTGACGTTATCCTCCTTTGTTGTCACTTGGACTGATTGTGTTTCTTATCCTCCCCCTCCCTTCCCCCTTCCCCCTGGCAGTTCGCTGCTATTTTAAGGCAAAGCTGTGGTGTTCCAGTCAACGTGGGTGTTCAAGTCAACGTGGGTGTTCTAGTCAACGCTGTGGTGTTCCAGTCAACGTGGGTGTTCTATTCAACGCTGTGGTGTTCCAGTCAACGCTGTGGTGCTCCAGTCAACGGTGTACTGCTCCAGTCAACGCTGTGGCGCTCCAGGTTATCCCCTGGTACGGATAAGGTACCCCCCTGGGAGGACTTGCTTTCATTCCATCCATGCACGCATGACACACTTGCTGCTCGCATCAGCCTCCTGTTGCCCCTATGATGGCCCTAGCTTACCACCCCCCCCCCCCCCCCCACCCCCACCCAACTGCCCCCGTCCCCGCTCAGATCCTTGCTGGAATCACCTTCATCTACTAAAGACACAGAAGACCTCGCTGCCTGCTGCTGCTGGGCCCTTCCACTGGCGGCCTTCCAGTGTTGGCTCCAAGTTCTGAGTTTTGAGGCAGCAGCACCCAACTCCGGCACTCGCAGACAAGTATCAGCACACCTCCATGACTCCCTCACTGCTTCAGCAACTTTTCCTCGCTTTATTCATTCATCTCCCATGGCCCCCAACTGCCTGTCGCACATCCGAGGGTCCCCAGGTAGGTATCAGGTTCAGACTGAAATATGAGGTATTCCTCCCACTGCAGGTGCAAAATTTCTCCAAGTGAATGGTATCCCCTTGGGTGTGCTACAGCTGGTATCCCCATTGCTCTCATTCCCGCTGCTCACATCACCCTTGCTGCTGTCGTCGTTCTCCTCTTGCCCCTCTAACGACCCTAACCTCCCCACTCCCCCGGTTCCCCTCCCCCTCCTCATCGTCTCAGTTGTTTGTTCTCAAGTCTTGGCTGCCTTCTCTGAAGACCTGCCGGTCTCTTTCTGCTGCTGCCCTTCCACTGGCGGCCTCTGGTGCGGAAAGGGCACCAAGTTCTGTTCTGAGGCAGCAGCACCTAACTCCCAACCAAGGCACCACCCCTACATGGACCGTCGCTTGCAGATAAGTATTGGCACACCTCCATGACTCCCTCACTGTCGTTTTCTCGCCTTTTTCATGCATCTACTGCCTGTAGCACACCCAGGGCCCCCCCAGGTATCAGGTTCAGACTCCAGGCGAAGTGCTTCCGCATCCAGCTGTACTCGTTTCTAGTGCTTCACTATAATTTCCTGGTTGGACTAACTTCGTTTCTCTCCCATCCCCTCCTACAGGTTCCCCTTGAAGAACTCATGAAAGGCAGCAATGGGTGCTGCTGCTGGTGCTGGAGGTGGTGGAAGTGGTGGTGGCGGTGGTGCTGGTGCTGGTGTTGGGAGTGGTAGAAGGGGGGGGCGTGGTGGTGTGAGTGGGGTTGTGGGTTAATCTCAAGCCTGGGCCCAATACCTGCACGTTAAAGCATAAAGGACAGCAACAGACCGTGCGGCCGGCGGTTCTGGTTTGGTCCCCTCTTGCTACGTCAGTGAGGGGTTCAGGTTTTGAGGTTAGCTCACAGCCCTTCTGGTGGTGGTGGTGGTGCCGGGTGGTTGCAGTGGAGGGGCGGTGAGATTTCCTGGGTAAGGGGAGGGCATGGAAGGGGAAGGGGGTTGAAGTCTCCAGGGTAAGGGCAGGTGGGGGGAGGGGGGCTGAAACCCCCAGGTTGAAGCGAGCAATGGGCAGAGGAACCCCCCTCTTCTGCCTTTTGCTCGCTTCAACCTGGGGAATTCAACCGCCCTCTCTTGCCGCACTCGCCTTACCCTGGAGGGTTCAGCCCCCTTGGCCTTCCTTGCTCTCCCATCACCCAGGGAGTTTCACCCCCTCTCCATTGCCACTCCCTTGCCTTGCCCTCCTCTTCCTCGGGTGGTTTGGAGAGGTGGTGAGATGATGTGGGGTGGTGGTGGTGAGGTGATGTGCTATCATGCTATGGCATGCCACACTGGCGACAAGGATGGGGGCTCGCAGTAGTGGTGAGGGGAGCTCGATCGACCATGCAGTGGGATCAAATATTGTACCTAGTCCACAAGGGCTGGTAACTAATTTTGCTGCCTGTTTCAATGTATACTAGAGCTCCAGCATTTTAATGGACCATGAATTGCTGCTCCGTAGCTGAAAATTGTTCTCATGAATTGTGCTGAGTTTTTTACGAAGTGTAGTGTGCTCGTATTGATAAGAGCTTGTTCATTGCAGCCATCTATCATTCTCAGGGCACCGCTTGAAACCGCATTGAACCAAGTTACGTCATAATTGGACTGAACAGTTCCGCGCGAGTCTGATGAGAGGCATATCTGATACTGTAATAGGGTTAATTCAGTTTAGAGATCCCTCCATCCAGCCTCTTCCAATCAAGCCTCTATGTAGCTTTTACTATTGACTACTAGGCTTACGGTATTAACGAGCACACAGCAAGGCTCACAATCTAGTTTTAAACAAGCATAGTCGGCGCTAGCAGCCCCTCTGACTAGTTAACATTTTTTTTTTTAAAATAATGAATAAGCATCAACACGTAGAGGAAACTAAGGGGCCAGCAAGACAAGCGCAATCATACCTGTCCATACGGATGGAATTGGCCAGGGCCAGGAAAAATTACACCCCTCTCCCCAATGAAACCCGCTTGCCCTGGTGATGCTGGTGGCGGCCCATACGGACTAACAGGATATGCAGCAAATCCACCTGCATATGCTCCCCCCATCCCGCTGTATTCTGCAGGCAAACCAGGTCCAACAGGCGGATACCCTCCTGAATAGCTTGGTGGCCCGTATCCTTCATTGCTGTCCCCATATGGCGGTCCAGCATTAGGAATATAAGCGCTGGCACCTGCTGCACCACTGAAAGGGCTGTTTGCATACCCTCCCTGGCCTTCTGCATTGTAAGGGATTTGTGCATATGCGTCTCCATAGCCAGGGTAAGGCCTGTATCCGCCGCTTCCCATGTACATTGCGCCATATGGGACGCCATAAGCGCCTGGATAAGCAGGGCCGTAGGCATAGTCGCCCCTATAACCAGTCACAGGGGCTTCTCCGTAGCTCCCCGGAGCCCCATAGCCTCCCGAGCTGTACTCTACGCCATGACGACGACCCCTTACACCGTAGCTGTCATGCCCACCAGGAGCATCCATTCTTCTGGGCTCCGCTTTCTTCACCTCGACCTGAATGGTCGGGCAGCAGGCCACAAGTTAGCTGGTTAAAAACGGAGAAAACCCCTAGTAAGCGTGCTATGCTGGAAAACGTGGCCCGATTAATAGAATCCGTATGTCTCTCACCTGTTTGTTGCCAAGTTGATGCATTTTTCCTTGAGCCAAGACATTTTCAACCGACTGTTCATTGTCAAAGGTGACGAAGCCAAACCCGCGAGATCGGCCTGTGTTATGATCCATCATCACTTGGCGATCCACCACATTCCCGAAATTCGAGAAGTACGCATTAAATTCCTCTGCAGGGAAAAGGGAAAATATCAGCCATCAATTGCAACAAGTTGTTGAGGGGAACACCGGCGACAGCGAGGCGCATTCAGGTTACCTTCTGTGGTGCTGCCAGCAAGGCCCCCAACGAATATCTTCTTCGTCCTCGGACTCCTTCCTGCACTAGCATTTTGTGGAACCGACTTCTTAGCTTCCACCTACACGCGGAGAGCCAAAACGAATTCTGGTCAGCCTACGAACCTGCATTGTAAAAAAGAGTTTGTCAGCCTAAGGACCAACACCACCACCTACCGCTCGGCCACCAATGACGTGCTGATCTTCCACTACTTTATCACACGCAGCGGGATCCTCAAAAGTGACGAAGCCAAATCCACGTGGGCGGCCCGTTGCGCGATCCTTCATGACAACCGCATCCACGATGGTCCCATACTGCTTGAAGTGCTCAATCAAGTCCTCTGCATGTCAAAGTCGCTTATGTAAAGTCGAGACAAGAGGACGATAACAAAACGACTAGGGAAGAAGGGGAGAAAAAACACGACATTAAGCGCACCTGTTTTCGTTTCCCACGAAATGCCTCCTATAAATATCTTCCCACTGCATTGTAAGAAAGCACTCATATCAGCCAGTTCCGGATGGAAAGATACATCGTTTCTAATCCAAGCTAATAACGTGAATAACTAACCCTGATCGGGAAGAGTGAGCGGATCCCTGCGAATCAATAACATGCGAATCTGCTGCATCTTTCTTCTCTAGAGACTCTTTGTCCTGTAAATGGCTGGATTCCTCTGGAACAGCAGCGTCCGGGTTAGCAGACGCATCCATATTATCTACTGCCATCAACGCCAGCACCGCCTAGCGGCTGCAGGGCCGGCCTCTACAGACAAAAAGTAAGCTCCGTCAATCTAATGCGTGACTGTAGTTTCAAGCAGCTTTGGCTTGGCCTGATGAAGCAGGAGTCGTCAAATTGTGAGACAGCAAAAGTGAGCCTTGTCACTTCAGGCAAAGCTTGCCTGGTGTCCATTCCATATCCCCCGTGAAATGCTCGACAAGCACAAACGTGCCAGTGTACAGTACCCGTGTGTCTTCTGACGGGTTTTGCCCATGGCGACCAATTTCTGGCTTCCCGAAGCGGCCATTTCTCACTCACATTCTTGCCGAGGCAAGGAAGCACAGAGACTCCCGTAGCTGGAAGCTGGTATGGCGGGTGGCCATAACACGGGAAGAACAGCTTCGGGAGAAGCACAGGGTTTTCTGATTGGGTGCCTCAATCAGGGAAAGCCCTTTTTGGGGCATTGCTTCGGGGATGTGAACAAATAATTTCTGCGAGCCCATCCACGTTCGAGAACAAGCCAATGTGAACCAAGCATGTCTGTCTGGTGCGTGGTTTGGGGACCACAAGCTACCGAGGCGACTGCTTTGTCAACTAATCAGCGTAGTTCCCGCGAACACCCTCACGCAATTCCCAAGGCCTAAGGTGCCCCAGCAGCACCCTTGATGCTTGGAGGGAGAAAAGGCCCAACCAAAAGCAAGAAGGCGATTCCCTCACGCGAACTTGTGCTGGGAGGGAAGTTCTCGTTCCCCTGACACCCCCGATCTCCCGGCGCAAATCTCTGCTGTGATTGGAGATTGAAACTCTTCGGCATCGCATTGTTTGGAGTAAAAACAACTTGCCCAAACAATCTTCTGCCCACAGGTACTGTACTGGTTTTTCTTACATTCTTTAACACTGTATATACAAGAAACGGAAATACTAAGGAAGAATATAGAGCATTCTCCTTACAGATCGTGGTGTTCCTCTTAGCGGATATGTTCACTGCAGGCCCTCCAGTCTAGAGGATACCTTTCCATTCTAGCAGGCTGGTAGTTCTGTGTTCCTTTCGTGCTCTGCAGCAGTCTATCGAACTTGACTCGCATATTTTCCTCCGCAGGCTTCCGAAGGAGGCTTCGCCATAGCAGCGTTATCTCCGCGCACGTTCGCGTCCATGGCTTCCCCGCGCGGACACTTCCCCGCGGCATCTCCGCGGAGCTTCGCGCCCACGACCCCCACGAGCCAACTTTTAGGGGATACCTTCATGAACCAAGGCTCAGGAGCTGGCGGTTCAGTAGGGTTAGAGGAGCTTCAAGATGCGTACCTGTCAGAGCTGCTATCGTACAGCCTAGATCGACTAAACAAGGTGCGACAGATTCAGATGGACATTGGGGCGAACTATGGTTCATGATGCAAGGAAACAAAGCTTCAGGACCAGCTCTCGAGGAACGTCAAATATCACAGGAAAGGCGATGATGATTAAATTTATTTGATTTCATGGCTCTCCCTTAACCTTCTGTTGCATTCTGGTGGATGCCTGATGCAATTTCCTGTCAGACCAGTCAGAAATGTCAGAATCAGCATCTGATGCAACACCTGATGCAATATCTGATGCAACACCTGATTCTTGTCTCTGCTAGTCCACGACTACCAGACATGGCAATCTGGCAGATGCAGGAGGGTTTCTTAGACGTACTGAAAGCAGCATCGCCCCCTTGTTCCCCTCTCTTGTGGCGCCAGGAGCCGGAGCTGCTGCGCTCCGATGCGGAGAGGGTGCAGCGGCAGATGCAGGAGGTGGCGGTGGCGCATTACCGCGCGTTCATCACCGCCGCTGATGCCATCGGGTCCATTCACCGGGAGATTGCCTCCATCGACCAACACCTGGGATCGCTGGTGAGATTTCGAATTGACTCAAAAGACACCAGGACTCGCTGGTGAGAGGCGGGAGTCCGAATGATATTGCATGCTGATCATCACATCAGTGCAACTGTGGGCGTCAAGTCTGACATTCCAATGTTATTGTGAACACGCCTGAGATGTGACATCCCCGAGGAGATCGCCTCCATCGACCAACACCCGGGGGTTGCTGGTGAGGCGCAACAGCCTGACTGACATTGCGTGTTTCATATAAATCTCAGCACGCCTGGCACCACAGCGCATCGTCATTGTCTTGGTCATTGCCGCACCGTTCTCGTTGTCATTGCCTGAATCTCAAATGACCTCAGTCCTTCCCTCCTGGTTGTGGCATCAGGCGTCGGGAATCCCTCTGCTCTTACCTTGGTGCATGAGAATAGGAACAATCTAGTCCTCCCCTCCCGGGGCTGGCATCAGGTGTCGGAGATCCCAAAGCTCACGACGGGGTGCAACGAGTTCCTGGAGGAGGCGCAGGGGGTGGTGGAGAAGAGGCGGCTGAACAAGACGATGCTTGCCACCCACCCCACGCTCATGGACCTGCTAGAGATCCCGCAGCTCATGGACACGTGAGTGCCATGGCTCATGCATGGTTCATGGACACGTGAGCGCCATGGCTCATGCATGGCTCATGGACGTGTGAGTGCCCGATGGACTTACCAACAGTTGCTGCGTTTTCGTCGGAGCTGCAGCTTCCATCTGTGTCTGGTGTGTGATTAAGTTGAGGGATGAATTAGACTGTGAATGCGACCATGGATCAATCAAACCAAACCATGTATGTCGGGATCAAAGAAGAGAGGATGCATGCATGAGCACACCGATCTTTTCCCCGGTTCCTTGTTCCACCTACTCTCCCTCTCCCGCCACCTCCTATGCTCGTCCCCTCCTATGCTCCTCCCCTCCCCTGCTCGTCCCCTCCCCTGCTCGTCCCCTCCTATGCTCGTCCCCTCCTTTGCTCTCCCTCCCCTCCTCCCATCCCGTGCAGGTGTGTGCGCAACGGGAATTACGACGAGGCTTTGGATCTGGAAGCATTCGTGGCGAAACTGACAACCATGCATGCCAAGTGCGTGGGTGGGTAGATGCGTGGATGGGTGGGGGAAGTAAAGTGCGCGGGTGGGTGGGTGGGAGGATGGACAGGTGGATGGGTGGATAGTTAGATGGGTGGATGGGCGGGGGAAGCCAAGTGCGTGGGTGGGTGGGTGGGTTCGCAGGGAAGCCGTTTTGGAGGTGAAGTGGATCCAGATACGTCTAGAATCGTGCATGCCTCGTAGGTAGCACACTGGTGAATTTAAGAAGTGGCAAATTTAGTCTACTCTCTCGCCCCCCCCCCACCTCCCCACTCAGTCGCCCCCTCCCTCCTTCCCCCCTCCCGTTTTCGGCGCCCACCCATCACGCACCACCCCAGGCTGCCGGTGATCTAGCAGCTGGCAATGGAGGTGCGGCACACCAAGAGTACATGCTCTCCCCTCCCCTCTCCCCTCCCCTCCCCTCCCCTCCGTCTCTCTTGCCTACCCCTCACTCCCCAGGCTGCCGGTGATCCAGCAGCTGGCAGTGGAGGTGCGGCACACCACACAGGCCATGCTGTCGCAGCTGCTGCTCAGACTGAGATCCAACATCCAGGTGAGAAGGCCTCACCAGGAAAGAACTAAAGAAATAATGCAACAACCGCACTAGCTGCCCTACTATTTGGACCGGCAATACGATGTGTTTTTTGTTGCTTTTCTCTCGTTTTTTTGTTTTTGTTTTTTTTGTTTTTTTTGTTTTTTGTTTTTTTTTGTTTTTTCAGTTTCCCCTGTCTGCCCTTGGCTTGCTCCCTGCCCCCCATCGTGCACTCTCTGCAGCTGCCCGAGTGTCTGCGTGTGATCGGCTACCTCCGGCGATTGGCAGTATTCTCAGAAACAGAAATGCGACTGCAGGTGGGTTTTGAGCAGCAGACTGCAGGTGAGCTTTGAGCAGCAGACTGCAGGTGAGCTTGCTGTTGCGCAGGTGAACCTTGACATTGCCACAGTCTTCTTTATTCTGCCATCTCTCCCACCCCATTGTCCCACCCCCTGATCTATGTTGGAAAATACGCGTATTGCGTTTTGTATGCCAGCGTATATACGTAAGCGTTTATACGCAATATGCTTGGAAAGGGGGTATGCGGTACGCACGAAATACGGAGGTTCGGGCAGGGGAAAAAATATTGCGGGCAGGAAAATTTATCGCGCTAGGAGGAGTGGTAGGAACGGGTCAACATTTCTCCTGGCGAGCTAAGAACAACGGCGTGAGAACTAAGGGAGGGAGCTTTGCTAGAGAGTTACGATGCGGAATTAGGTTAGGTGCTGCTCCTCTGCGTCAGGACTCTGGTGAGTCGTCAATCGTCATAAAGCAGAAAGGTTGGGAAAGGGAGGTGATGTGAGATTGAATGCGGTGGGGAAGCCTTTTGGGGTTGGGAGTTCAAGCCACAAACTCAATTCGAGTTTGCGATGTGCCGCTTTTGTCGTCAGCCCCCAATTCCGCGCAGTTGAATTGGCGATGTGCGAAACCCTTTTTCTTTTCGCCTAGTCGCGACCTGTCGCGGGAAAACTTTTTTCCGCGGTCAGCCCGTGCGTTTTTCGGCGAATCTCCACCCAAAACGCAGTGTACGAATTTTACTCGCGTATAAACGCAAAACGCAAAACCAAATCTGCTTGTTTTCCAACATAGCCCCTGATCTTCCCTCTCCCACGCACTTCCCTATCCCCCTTCCCTCCCTCTTTGCCCTTCTGCCCATCTCCTCCTCCCGCTTCTCCCTTTCCCTCTTGTCCTCCCTTCCCTCCCCTTCGCTCTCCCCCCCCCTACTCCCCCGACCCAGTTCCTGCTGTGCAAGGAGGCGTGGCTGGGGGAGGTGGTGCCTGAGCTGGACCCTTCCTCGCCCTACGACTACCTGAAGCGCCTCACGGACTGCCACCGCGTGCATCTCTTGGACGTTGCCACGCAGTACCGCGCCATCTTCGCCCATGACTCCCCCTCCTCCTTTTGAGTCAACACAAGAGTCACCTTCGGCCTTCTGCCCTTTATCCCCCCCCACCCCACCCCCTCCCCACCCCCCCTTCCCTCCCCCCCCCCGTAACCCCCCGTTCGCCCCAGTTCCTGCGGTGTAGGGAGGCATGACTGGGGGAGGTGGTGTCTGAGCTGGACCCTTCCTCGCCCTACGACTACCTGAAGCGCCTCACGGACTGCCACCGCGTGCACCTCTTCGACGTCGCCACGCAGTACCACACCATCTTCGCCCACGACTCCCCCTCCTCCTTTTGAGCTGACTCAAGGGTCGCCTTCGGCCCCCTGCCCTTGCTCTCCCCACCTGTCCCCCCCTCCCCCCTGCCCTCCCCCCCCTCTCCAGTTCCTGCGGTGCAGGGAGGCGTGGCTGGGGGAGGTGGTGTCTGAGCTGGACCCTTCCTCGCCCTACGACTACCTGAAGCGCCTCACGGACTGCCACCGCGTGCACCTCTTCGACGTCGCCACGCAGTACCGCGCCATCTTCGCCCACGACTCTCCCTCTTCCGCCTCACCGGGAGATTCATCGAACCTGGAAGAGGATTCGGCTGCACTCGCTGCGCTGCTGGGAGAGAAAGCCACAGGGGGAGGAGCGCCAGGGGGAGGGGCAGGGGGAGCAGTGGGGGGAGTGTTGGGGAAGTACGGGAAGGGCAGGGGGGGAGGCGGGGCGGTTTTGGCTGGGTGGGGGGGTGGGGGCGCGGGGGGCGATGGGGGGCTGGTGTATGGTTGGGCCATGCATCGAGTGGCAGTGTATTTGGCAGCGCTGGCACGGCACCTGCCGAGGATAGAGGATGGGGGGTCGTTGGCCAGCGTGCTAGAACATTGCATGGTGAGACATGGGGTATGGGGAGACATGGGGTATGGGGAGACATGGGTTATGGGGAGACATGGGGTATGGGGAGACATGGGGTATGGGGAGACATGGGTTATGGGGAGACATGGGGCAACGTGCAGCATGTTTCACATGTGGCATGGTTGCGTGTGGTGCATGCAGCATGTAAGTATGGTGGCATGCTAGACCTGATGTATGTCCAAATGCTGACTGCACGGTAGGCACACACACGCATTGAAGACCCAGTGTTGCCTGCGATTGTTCCCTCCTCCCCACACATTTCCCCTCACTGCTTTCTCCCCACTCCCTGGCCCTTGCCTCCCTTGCCCCTTGCCCCTTGCCCCTGGCCCCTTGCCCCTTTGCCCCTTGCCCCTTGCCCCTTGCCCCTTGGCCCTTGCCCCTTGCCCCTTGCCCCTTGCCCCTTGCCCCTTGCTCCTTGCTCCTTGCCCCTTGCCCCTTGTTCCCTTGCTCCCTGGCAGTACTGTGGCATGAGTCTTGGCCGGGTGGGGCTGGATCTCAGAGGTCTCCTGCCGCCCCTCTTTGAATCGTGAGGCTCTCGTGCGGCTGGTCGTGCGGCTGGTCGTGCGGCTGGTCGTGCGGCTGGTCGTGCGGCTGGTCGTGCGGCTGGTCGTGCGGCTGGTCGTGCGGCTGGTCGTGCGGCTGGTCGTGCGGCTGGTCGTGCGGCTGGTCGTGCGGCTGGTCGTGCGGCTGGTCGTGCGGCTGGTCGTGCGGCTGGTCGTGCGGCTGGTCGTGCGGCTGGTCGTGCGGCTGGTCGTGCGGCTGGTCGTGCGGCTGGTCGTGCGGCTGGTCGTGCGGCTGGTCGTGCGGCTGGTCGTGCGGCTGGTCGTGCGGCTGGTCGTGCGGCTGGTCGTGCGGCTGGTCGTGCGGCTGGTCGTGCGGCTGGTCGTGCGGCTGGTCGTGCGGCTGGTCGTGCGGCTGGTCGTGCGGCTGGTCGTGCGGCTGGTCGTGCGGCTGGTCGTGCGGCTGGTCGTGCGGCTGGTCGTGCGGCTGGTCGTGCGGCTGGTCGTGCGGCTGGTCGTGCGGCTGGTCGTGCGGCTGGTCGTGCGGCTGGTCGTGCGGCTGGTCGTGCGGCTGGTCGTGCGGCTGGTCGTGCGGCTGGTCGTGCGGCTGGTCGTGCGGCTGGTCGTGCGGCTGGTCGTGCGGCTGGTCGTGCGGCTGGTCGTGCGGCTGGTCGTGCGGCTGGTCGTGCGGCTGGTCGTGCGGCTGGTCGTGCGGCTGGTCGTGCGGCTGGTCGTGCGGCTGGTCGTGCGGCTGGTCGTGCGGCTGGTCGTGCGGCTGGTCGTGCGGCTGGTCGTGCGGCTGGTCGTGCGGCTGGTCGTGCGGCTGGTCGTGCGGCTGGTCGTGCGGCTGGTCGTGCGGCTGGTCGTGCGGCTGGTCGTGCGGCTGGTCGTGCGGCTGGTCGTGCGGCTGGTCGTGCGGCTGGTCGTGCGGCTGGTCGTGCGGCTGGTCGTGCGGCTGGTCGTGCGGCTGGTCGTGCGGCTGGTCGTGCGGCTGGTCGTGCGGCTGGTCGTGCGGCTGGTCGTGCGGCTGGTCGTGCGGCTGGTCGTGCGCTGGTCGTGCGGCTGGTCGTGCGGCTGGTCGTGCGGCTGGTCGTGCGGCTGGTCGTGCGGCTGGTCGTGCGGCTGGTCGTGCGGCTGGTCGTGCGGCTGGTCGTGCGGCTGGTCGTGCGGCTGGTCGTGCGGCTGGTCGTGCGGCTGTCGTGCGGTGGTCGTGGGTGTCGTGCGGCTGGGTCGTGTCGTGCGGCTGGTCGTGCGGCGGTCGGCGGCTGGCGTCGTGGCGGCTGGTCGTGCCGGCGGTCTGGGTCGCTGGCGGCGGTCCGTGGCGGCTGTGTCCGTGGCGGCTGGTCGGCGCTGGTCGTGCGGGGCGTGCCTGGTCGTGCGGCTGGTCGTGCGGCTGGTTCGGCGCTCGTGCGGCTGGCGGCGGCTGGTCGTTGCGGCTGGTCGTGCCGGCCTGGTCGTGCGGCGGCTGGTCGTGCGGCTGGTCGTGCGGCTGGTCGTGGGCCTGGTCGTGCGGCCTGGTCGTGGGGGGTGGCGTGCGGCTGGTCGTGCGGCTGGTCGTGCGGCTGGTCGTGGCGGTCTGCGGTGCGTGCGGCTGGGTCGGCTGGCGGGCTGTTCATGCGGCTGGTGGTGCGGCTGGTCGTGCGGCTGGTCGTGCGGCCTGTTCATGCGGCTGGTCGTGCGGCTGGTCGTGCGGCTGGTCGTGCGACTGGTCGTGCGGCTGGTCATGCGCTGGTCATGCAGCTGGTCGTGCGGCTGGTCATGCGGCTGGTCATGCGGCTTCCCATGCTCTACTAGTGCTGCTATTGCCTTCCATTGCAATTATTGCTCCTTGTGTTGCTGTTGATTCATCTGATATAGTCGCGTTCATAATCATCAGCATCATTGGCTCAACGCTCTTACCACTCCCACTTTTCTCCCATGCGTCCCTCCCATGCATCCCTTCCATGCGTCCTTCCCATGCGTCCTTCCCATGCGTCCTTCCCATGCGTCCTTCCCATGCGTCCTTCCCATGCGTCCTTCCCATGCGTCCTTCCCATGCGTCCTTCCCATGCGTCCTCCCGTCCCTCCATGCGTCCTTCCCATGCGTCCCTCCCATGCGTCCTTCCCATGCGTCCTTCCCATGCGTCCTCCCTCGTCCTTCCCATGCGTCCCTCCCATGCGTCCTCCCATGCGTCCTTCCCATGCGTCCCTCCCATGCGTCCCTCCCATGCGTCCCTCCCAGCTGTGTGCTCCGAATGTTCCAGCGCAACGTCTCCTGTGCAGTAGACTCATTCCATGTAAGCCAGATTGCAACGTAGTCACTCTTTCTTGGTATTCGCTCACCATGTCTAAGACACCCTCGCAGCCCCCATCGCAACCCCCCTGGCAGCCCCCCACCCCCTGGTCTGGTGCATGCATCGCCGCACCCTGGTGAATGTGTTGCGCTCACTGAATGTCACAAAGCTCGCTGACGTGACGTCCTCTCGTTCCCTCTTCCTCTCCCTCCCTCTCCCCCCCTCTCCTTCCCCAGCATGTGTTGGACACGCACGGATGGGTGCCGCTGCCATCCATGGCTCTGCTGCGCGCATGGCTTAGGGTCGTTGTGGCCCTTCTCCCTTCCCCATCTCGCCCTCCCCTCTCCCTCTCCCCCCCCCTTCTCCCCCTCTCCCAGCACGTGTTGGACACGCACAGATGGGTGCCGCTGCCATCCATGGGCTCTGCTGCTCGCATGGGCATGGGCCTGGGGGGTGACTCCCTTGATGACGTGGCGCCTCCCTATTCGCTCATGGAGCATCCGCCGCTCGCTGCCTTTGTGAACGGTGGGTGCCAGGCCAGGGGGATGGAGCAGTGCTGACACATTAGTAGCATTCGACGCGTTGGCAGATGTTTTTAGCTATAGTGGGGCGAACTGCTATTCTTTCCGCCTTCCCCCCTCAAGAGCAGGCATACCAGTAGCATTCTATGATTCACAATCCCCCCCCCTCCCCCCTTTCCTCCCCCCTCTCCCCCCGCATAAACAGGCATTCTTGCAGCACTCAATGAGCTGCGGCAGTGCACCCCATCGTCTCTCAAGCTGCAACTCCTTCCCTTCCCCCCCGTTGTCCTGTCCCCCTCCCCCCTCCTCCCCCTCCTCCCGCTCCGTCCCTCATGAGCAGGCATTCTTGCCGCACTCAACGAGTTGCGTCACTGCGCGCCGTCGTCTCTCAGGCAGCAGCTGGCAGGGGAGGTGGAAAGAGCGCTGGCTGTAGTGGCTGCGTCTCTGGCTCGCTACAGCCACACGCACATAGTCAAGGACTCTGAGGCTGCACTCTTTATTGGCACGTGCCGGGCTTTCGTAGAGGTAAGCGTGCTTGAGTGCGTGTGTGAGAGGATGGTAGTTCTCTGCTCACCTGGCCGTGCCCCACTTTTGCCAACCAAGCAACATGCAGACCCATTTGGCAGTCATCACTGCACCCGCTCAACATTCTCTCAATCTCTCAAAACTCCCCCAGACCCCCCTTCCCCCCGCCCTTCTCCACCTCCCGCCCACCCCCCTCCCCTCTTCCCCCCATCCTCCCTTGCAGGTGGTGTGCCCCTATGTGGCTCTGTGCTTCTCCCGCTGCTACGGCTCTCCAACCACCCTCGTATCCACTCAGGTGGCATGCGAGCCTGTGAGGCAACTCATTCTCGCCTCCATGCCCCCCGCCCCTCCTGCTGCTGCTGCTGATGCTGATGGTGATGCTAGTAGTGCGGGTGAGGGGCAGGAGGTGGGGGAGGGGCGGAGTGGGGATGGGGAGATTAGAGAAGGTGAGGTGGGTGAAGGGGAGAAGCAGGTGGGAGATGGTGAGGGGGAAGGAGGTGGTGATGGGAAGGTGTCTGGTGATGGTGACTTGGCGCCTGATGGTCAATCAGAAGCGGCAAGGGCAGGAAAGGGAGGCGCAGGAGCAGCAGGAGATGATGTGGCGTCAGTTCAAGGGTCGGTACCTCCAGCATCTGCAGATACAGCACTAGTTGAGAGGAGCTGAAGCGGAAAAGCAGGGTCAGCAGCAAGTTTTTTGGAAACGACTAACTAGAGAATGATGATCAATTTGGAGTGAGCTTGTAGGACTAGCCAATCAGTGGAACTCCTGGGGACTAACCAATCAATAAAACCCCTTGGACTGACCAATCAGTGAAGCTGTTGGGCCCATCAATGGCAAAGCTACAAGACAAGACTCCCATCCATGTTTCAAGCCACAGAGCTTGGGTCTTTGGAGGAACCACTTAACCAATATACAACTGTTGACAAGCAACCCTGATCCGTTGAATGGTTTGATAGTCCGGGGGATGTGGGCTAGTCGAGATTTTGTTGCTCAACTCTACTTCCATTCCATGGTCACTAGCTGTTTTAAGATTTCTTAGTCACTCAAACTTCACTTCTTGTGTACATCATAATCAACTTGTCTATTTTTGGGAGTGTTCGAAAACACTGCTCCAACCTCTGCTTGTTTGGCCGTTTCGCAGCTTCGGCGGCGGCAATGGAGGTCCCAAGAGTTCCCGAACCAGCCTGATCGCTCCAGACCACGAAATTCTCGAGGGAACGCGGATAGAGGTTCGGTCTCCCTCAGAGCCCTACTGATGGCTGTAGTTTGGCTGCTTCACCGTACTGAATCGCACTTCATCCAAATGAAGCGCATTGTACCAGAGAAGAGGTTGGATAGTGGTGGTGTTCAAGACGTTTCTAACAAGCCAGTGAGTTGTTAGGTTGGCCACTACCTTATGACGACGCCTCCTAGCAAGCCGTACGATACGCTCTTGTGACGATTCCGAACAGTCCTGCGACAGTCGTAGTCAATTCTCCATCGCGGTATTTTCGTCGGCCTTTCAGTCGCGTCGGAACTCTCCAGTCTCGTCGGCATTGCCTTCGGCTAGGTTTTGCATTGTTTTTTCGGTCGTCTTTGATCGGCTAGGTAGTGGCCTCGTAGTGTTTCGCCTCGCGATCCTCAGTCTCCCATACTGCCAGTGATCTCGGACTTAAACCTAAAGGGCGAAATGGAGGAGCTAGAGAGGCATCGTAGCCGTCGATCGTAGCCGTCGATAAGTCCTCATGCGTCAGTAGTGCGTTCCCAGTCAGGGTAACGAGCAGGCCCCTCAGAGGGGCCTGAATCACGAGCAGCCATGAGTCTCCTGGAGATTAAGTATGTTCCGCGGCCTCCGACTCTTGGACAGGGGTCCAACCTGGACTCCATGGTGAGTCAGCTTGATTCTTAATGATGAAATGTGGATTACTAGGTTACCATCTAAGGCAGAGCAGTGAGCTCCCTGCCTTGTGGCCTTTGAATCGACTCAAGAGCGGCCTCCGACAACTAGACAGGGGTCCAACGTGGATACCTTAGACGGTAGGCCACTCGCAATGAAATGCACCGCCTGTGTGAACTGAGCGAGACACCTCTAATGTGCCACCTTAGCTTGACTATAACGCGGTTTCTAGAAAGTTGGGAAATGCGGTTTTCATTATGTGCTATTTCGGATTCTTGGCCCTTGTAAGCGAGGAGGAGTCAGTTCGCCCTTTACTGACCGCCACGATCGCACGCGGAATACAGCCGGTTTAGAAGTATTTAAAAGTTCCGCGGGGATAGAGAGAGAGCTGACCCTTATAAACTAGGAAAAAAAACCTAGTCGATTTTCCTCTTGCCTTTCCAAGTGCGAGCCTTCGCTTCCGTTTTCCCCTCCTCGTGAACTCGTATCCCCATCTCCACCTTCCCCCCTCTCTTCCCCTCCCCCCATTTTTCCTGTTCCCCCCCCCCCCCTGCTCCTCCCCCACCCTCTAGATTCTGCCGGAGGCGGAGGAGGTGCCCCACTTGCGCGAGTTGGACTTTTGCGTGAACGCGGATTTCGTGCACATAGAGAACAAGTACGGCACCTTCATCTGCGAGCCCCACCTCACCTTCGCCAAGCAAGTCTTCCCCTCCAACCCTGGCGATCCCCCTCCGGGTGAGTTTCAGAAGCCTACAAAGATGCGGGTAGCTGGGTCCTAAGCAGGGGGGAAAGGGGGTTAAATGCAGCTTGAAGGTTCTTACCTTACCATGTTGCTCACCTGTAAGTTGTAACCCTGTCCACTCCGTCCACCCCTGTTCTGCTTTCTTCCTCCTGCTATCTGTTTCCCTGCCCCACAGGGGGGACCTACAGGCAGAATGGAGGGGAGGAGGAATACGAGGATCCCTATGTCGGGGATAGGTCCATGGACGAGGTAAGCGCGCGCTGCTGGGTGGAGGAACTGGAGGCACTCAGGCTAACACAGCCTGCTACCTTCCCTTCTTGTGCTCACGGAAGCTCCCTGAGTGATTCGATTGGGCACTGCTGTGCTGTGCCAGTTGATCAAGGCTCTCTTGCCTCCTAGCTAGCCCACCCCCCCCCTCAACTCTTCTGTCATGGCGTTGCTTGGTGTGCACGGCATGGTCTTGCCTGATGTGCATGGCATGGCGTGGCATGGTGGTATGGGATGGCATGGCATGGTTTGCATGGCATGGCGTGGCATTGTTGTTGCATGGCTCGTGACGAGCAGCACTATGGCGGATCCACCATAATGGCATACGACCCGCTCTTCAACTGGGACTCGGAGCGCGCTGCTGTCATCGGCCACCGCCTGCCCATCAGACCCATCACCTCGCCCTCTGTGTATGTCACCTGCTCCCCATGCATCCTTCCTTGCACCGCACCTGCTCCCCATGCATCCTTCCTTGCACCGCACCTGCTCCCCATGCATCCTTCCTTGCACCGCACCTGCTCCCCATGCATCCTCGGTGCGGACTCTGGGGCTGAACGTGCAGGCGGGCCTGGTGGAGCCGGTGTGCGGCACGATGTGCCTGTACCACGCGGAGCGGTGGGAGAAGGTGTCAGAGGACCATCCTTTCCCCACCCCCTCCCACCCCCCCCTGCCGCCCCCCCAGAGGCACCCGCTTCTCGGTGCGGATTCTGGGGCTGAACGTGCAGGCGGGCCTGGTGGAGCCGGTGTGCGGCACGATGTGCCTGTACCACGCGGAGCGGTGGGAGAAGGTGTCAGAGGACCATCCTTTCCCCACCCCCTCCCACCCCCCCCTGCCGCCCCCCCAGAGGCACCCGCTTCTCGGTGCGGATTCTGGGGCTGAACGTGCAGGCGGGCCTGGTGGAGCCGGTGTGCGGCACGATGTGCCTGTACCACGCGGAGCGGCGGGAGAAGGCGTCGGAGGACTTCCACTTCCAGTTTCTGCCACCGCAATGGGACGGGGAGAGCACGTCCCCCGACACTCGCGCCATCTTCTCAGTTGACAAGGAGTCAGCGGCGCTGTGCCTGCTGGTGCAGCTGGAAAAGGCGGCCAGTGAAGAGAGCGTGAATGGGATCAAGCCGGCTGTGTACACTCGCAAAGACCCGGTGAGTGGGTGTTGAGGCCCCTCAAGTCAAGTCACCCCCTCAAGCCACCCCCTCAAGCCACCCCCTCTAGCCACCCCCTCTAGCCACCCCCTCGAGCCATGCCTGACATCCTTTCCATGCATCCGTTTGAGAGCACATCCCCCAGCAAGCGCGCCATCTTCTCTGTGGACGAGGATTTGGTGGTGCCTGCCTGCTGGTGCAGCTGGAGACCCCACCTTACTCTTCTCTGCCTCTCTCACCTTGTTCTCTCCCCCACCCGCTCCCCTTCCATGCCCTTCAGCAAGCGCTTCGTGTGGATCACCATCCCCCTCCCCCTACTATCACCCCTGAGATTCCCACCCCATCTCTCCCCCATATCTCCCCCCCCAGCCCACCCTGACGGACAAGGAGGCAGCACGTCTGTCCGAGTGGGCGCAGGTCGTGCCCTTCCAGGATCCCTTCCTGTGGATCACCACCCCCCTCTCCCTACTATCACCCCTCAAATTCCCACCCCCCAATCTCCTCCCGCCACTCCCCCCTTCCAGCCCACCCTGATGGACAAGGAGGCAGCACGTCTCTCCGAGTGGGCGCAGGCCATGCCTTTCCAGGAGCCCTTCGCATGGATCACCATCCTTCTCTCTGTATCTTCCATCCCTACACCCTCACCTCGTCCCCTCCCCCCCCTCCTCCAGCCCACCCTGGCGGACAAGGAAGCAGCACGTCTCTCCGAGTGGGCACAGGTCATGCCCTTCAGGGAGCCCTTTGCAAGGATCACCATCGTCCTCTCCCTAATATCATCCCTCAACCCCCCCCCCCTTCCTCCGCCATATCTCCCCCATCCTCCCCCTCCAGCCCACCCTGACGGAGAAGGAGGCAGCACGTCTGTCGGAGTGGGCGCAGGTGATGCCCTTCCGGGAGCCCTTCGCGTGGATCACCATTCCCCTCTTTGACTCCTCCGTCACCGGCGGGGTGGGGGGCTTCGGGGCAGCTGGCGGGGGCAGTTCAGGCGTAGGGTCCTCAGGAAGCCTTGGGGGGGTAGGGGGCGTGTTGGGCGTGGAAGGAGGGGGGGGGACGCCGGGGTCTGGGACGAGTCCGGTGGTGGACAGCAATGGGATGCGCGTGCCGGCTTATGAGCTGGGTGGGCCGCCGGTGCAGATTGATATCCCCAGCTTGAATCGCGCCAAGGAGTGCTACACTGACGACCAACTGCTGGTGAGTCACCAGGCCTTCCATGATACGGTGTAAGCTGCGCCAAGGAGTGCTACACCGCCGACCAGCTGCTGGTGAGAGCTCCCTGAATCCTTCTGTTTTCCGCTTCCTTTGCTTCGTTCTTCTGCTCCCCATCCAGTTCAGCCCTCCTTTGAACATCCCACGTCCTCACTCACTCAGTCTTAATTCATTCTTTCTCTCCCCCTCCCCACCCGGGCAACTCCGCAACCGCCCCAGGATCCCAAGACGAAAGCACAGTAGCCAGTGCGCAGCAGGGGAGACCACTTTTGACCTGGAGGGACTACCGGGCCCGGTAGGGGGAGGGGCAGGAGGAGCAGCAGCGGGCAGCAGTGCGTGTGACGCCCAGGTCTCTCAACTCTCTCCTCTCCCTTCACTCACTACCCCCAGAACCCCAAGAAGAAATATTCTAAGTCGACTCAAAAGTCAGATCGTCTCTCAAATCCCCCTGTCTCCCCTCACTCACGATCCCCAGGACCCCAAGAAGAAATCACAGAAGCCGGTGCGCGTCTCCATGCACTTTGAGGTGGAGCGGTTACCGGGCCCAGCAGGGGGAGGGGCAGGCGGGGCAGGGGGGAGTGTGACTCCCAGGTCTCTCAACTCCCCCTGACTCCCTTCACTCACGACCCCCAGGACCCCAAGAAGAAATCACAGAAGCCGGTGCGCGTCTCCATGCACTTTGAGGTGGAGCGGTTACCGGGCCCAGCAGGGGGAGGGGCAGGCGGGGCAGGGGGGAGTGTGGCTCCCAGGTCTCTCAACTCCCCCTGACTCCCTTCACTCACTATCCCCAGGACCCCAAGAAGAAATCACAGAAGCCGGTGCGCGTCTCCATGCACTTTGAGGTGGAGCGGTTACCGGGCCCGGCAGGGGGAGGGGCAGGCGGGGCAGGGGGGAGTGTGACTCCCAGGTCTCTCAACTCCCCCTGACCCCCATCAATCACTACCCCCAGGACCCCAAGAAGAAATCAAAGAAGCCGGTGCGCGTCTCCATGCACTTTGAGGTGGAGCGGTTACCGGGCCCAGCAGGGGGAGGGGCAGGCGGGGCAGGGGGGAGTGTGGCTCCCAGGTCTCTCAACTCCCCCTGACTCCCTTCACTCACGACCCCCAGGACCCCAAGAAGAAATCACAGAAGCCGGTGCGCGTCTCCATGCATTTTGAGGTGGAGCGGTTACCGGGCCCGGCAGGGGGAGGGGCAGGCGGGGCAGGGGGGAGTGTGACTCCCCAGTCGCTCAACTCGTCGGGGCGGGGGGTGAACCGGGCGCGCTCGCAGGACTCCATGAGTTCCGACTTGGACGATGTCGCCATGGTGCCACGCAGCCTGTCTGTGTCCAGATTCCTCTCCGGGGTAAGTGCCTTGGCTTGTGAATCTCCTCTCGTTGGATTCGCCTTGCAGAGGGGGGTGAACCGGGTGCGCTCGCAGGACTCCATGAGTTCCGACTTGGACGATGTCGCCAGGGTGCCACGGAGCTTATTGGTGTCGAGATTCCTCTCAGGAGTAAGTGCCTTGACTTGGGAATCTCCTCTCCTTGAAATCTCTTGGAGGGGGTGAACCGGGCGTGCCTGTGTGCTTGCAGTGCAGGACCCCCCATGAGTTCATATTTGGACGAAGTTGTTATGGTTCCTTGGAGCCTGTCCTCTCAGGGGTAAGTGGCTTTTGGATGTCTCCTATTGTGCAATCCTGGTTTTCTGCTTTTCTTTCTGGAGGAAGTACCTTGTGTTTCTTAGACTGCTCTACTAGTCTCGTATAGATTCACCTTGCTTCCTCCTTTCTTTCTCCCCTCTTCTCTTCTCCTCCCCTCCCCCCCCCTCTCCCCTCTTCTCTTCTCCTCCCCTCCCCCCCCCTCTCCCTTCTTCGCTTCTCCTCCCCTCCCCCCCCCTTCTCCCCTCTTCTCTTCTGCTCCCCTCCCCCCCCCTTCTCCCCTCTTCTCTTCTCCTCCCCTCCCCCCCCCTTCTCCCCTCTTCTCTTCTCCTCCCCTCCCCCCCCTTCTCCCCTCTTCTCTTCTCCTCCCCTCCCCCCCCCTTCTCCCCTCTTCTCTTCTCCTCCCCTCCCCCCCCTTCTCCCCTCTTCTCTTCTCCTCCCTCCCCCCCCCTGTTCCCTTTCTCCCCACTGGTTCCGGGCCATTGACTTCACTGGATTAGAGCGGAGCCCTTCATGCGCCTGGTGCACTTGCTGTTCGTGCACCTGCAGCAGGCGCCTGCAGCCTCTTTCTGATCCTCTCCCCTGTCCCCTCTCTCGTCCCCTGCACACGATCCCCAGTTCCAGGCCGTTGACTTCACGAACATGGTGCAGGCGGAGCACCTGCTCTTTTTGTACCTGCTCTTCGTGTACCTGCTCTTCGTGTACCCACAGCAGGTGCCTAACCTCTTTCTGCCCCCTCCTCCCCCGATCTCCCCCCCCATCTCCCTCCCCTCCCCAGTTCCAGGCCATTGACTTCACGGACATGGTCCGCGCGGAGCCCTTCACGCGCCTGGTGCACCTGCTCTTCGTGTACCCGCAGCAGGTGCCTAACCTATTTCTTCTCCTCCTCCCCATCTCCCTCCCCTCCCCAGTTCCAGGCCATTGACTTCACTGACATGGTGCGCGCGGAGCCCTTCACGCGCCTGGTGCACTTGCTCTTCGTGTACCCGCAGCAGGTGGCGCTGCCCAAGAAGCTCAACCTCTTCGTGCGCACCGAGCTCAGGATGGATGACCTCGACATCCAACGGCCGTCGGTGGAGGTGAGTCGCGATCCGTCGGCCCTTGGTGGTTGTGGGGATGGGGGCTACATCAGGGAGGAGGTGCAAGGGAGAGGTAGTGACTCTCCCCTTGCAGCAGCTAGTGGCGCTGCCCAAGAAGCTCAACCTCTTCATGCGCACCGAAGCAGCAGCTGGACGACCTCAACATCCAACGGCGGTCAGTGGAGGTGAGTGGCAATCCAACGGTCGTTTGTGGAGGTGACAGACGATCAACGGCTGTTGGTGGTGTGTTTGGCCGAAAGCACACCGGTTAAAAGCTCTCCGGTCGAAAGCACTCCGGTCGAAAGCACTCCTGTCGAAAGCACTCCAGTCGAAAGCACTCCGGTCAAAAGCACACCAGTCGAAAGCACTCCGGTCGAACGCTCTCCGGTCGAAAGCACTCCGGTTGAAAGCACTCCGGTCGATAGCACACCAGTCGAAAGCACTCCGATCAAAAGCACTTCGGTCGAAAGCACTCCAGTCGAAAGCACCTCGGTCGAAAAAACTCCAGTCGAAAGCACACCAGTCGAAAGCACTCCGGTCGAAAGCACACCAGTCCAAAGCACTCCGGTCGAAAGCACTCCGGTCGAAAGCACTCCGGTCGAAAGCACACCAGTTGAAAGCTCTTCGGTCGAACTCTCTCCGGTCGAAAGCACTCGGGTGGAAAGCACTCTGGTGGAAAGCACTCCGGTCGATAACACACCAGTCAAAAGCACTCCGATCAAAAGCACTGGTCAAAAGTACTCCAGTCGAAAGCACCTCGGTTGAGAGCACTCCGGTCGAAAGCACACCAGTCGAAAGCACTCCGGTCAAAAGCACACCAGTCCAAAGCACTCTGGTCGAAAGCACGCCAGTTGAAAGCACTCCGGTCGAAAGCACTCTGGTGGAAAGCACTCAGGTCGAAAGCACTTCGGTCCAAAGCACTCCGGTCCAAGCTCTCCGGTCCAAAGCACTCCGGTCCAAAGCACTCCCGTCCAAAGCACTCCGGTCCAAAGCACTCCAGTCCAAAGCACTCCAGTGCAAAGCACTCCGGTGCAAAACACTCCGGTCCAAAGCACTCTGGTCGAAAGCACTCCGGTCGAAGCACTTTGGTCGAAAGCACACCGGTCCAAAGCTAAGTTGGAAAAAACTCGCCTTCGCACATCGCGCGGACTCAACTTCGAGTTCAAATTTCGAACCCTAACCCCACCAGCCCCCCCTTCGAACCTCTGTCCAACCCTCTCCACTTCGTCACTTCCCAATCCCTCCCAACTCCTCCTTGAGACAAGTTAGCCTCAAACAGAGTACTGCCATTTCAACATTCGATACTCATTCTCGCAGTTCCCTTTCTACCGTAGCTTGCGCGCCACCATGACTTCCAGCCCTACAGCATCACCCTCTCCCCATCTGCTGAGGCAACCCGTACTTCCACCTGCCCAGAAAAAAAAAAATCCCCTGCCCGGGCCACCGTATTCTGCGCGTATCCGACCCCCTCCTCCTAAGTGTATTGCGTTTATATGCTCTCGTATAAACGCTTTGGTATAAAACGCTATACGCGCATATTCCAACTTCGGTCCAAAGCTCTCCGGTCCGAAGCACTCCGGTCCAAAGCACTCCGGTCCGAAGCACTCCGGTCCAAAGCACTCCGGTCCGAAGCACTCCGGTCCAAAGCACTCCGGTCCAAAGCACTCGTGTCCAAAGCACTCCGGTCCAAAGCACTCCGATGCAAAGCAGCACTCCGGTCCAAAGCACTCCGGTCCTAAGCACTCCGGAGCACTCCGGTCTAAAGCACTCCGGTCAAAAGCACTCTGGTCGAAAGCACTCCAGCCGAAAGCACTCTGGTAAAGAACACTCCGGTCGAAAGCACTCCGTTCGAAATCACTTCGGTCCAAAGCACTCCGGTCCAAAGCACTCTGGTTCAAAGCACTCTGGTCCAAAGCACTCCGTTCCAAAGTGCTTAAGTCTATGCGAGCAAGGGGGCACAGGGGCTATTTATGATCGAGTTTTTGGTTTCCCCCCACCCCCCACTCTCTCCCCCCTTTCTTTTCCCTTTCCCCCAGGCCATATTCCCCAAGGAGCGCAACGGCCCCATGTTGCGAACAGCCTCGACCCAGGTGGTGCAGGGGACGCGGCCCGCCCTGTTTCACGACGAGGTGAAGATCCAGCTGCCTGCAGCGGTGGCGCCCTCGCACCATCTGCTCTTCACCTTCTTCCACATCGACCTCTCCCTGCGCTCCGACCGACCCAAGCCGGTGAGCTTATAGGGGGTACAGGGTGAGCTCATGAGGGTACAGCGTAGGCTTGTAAGGGGTACAGGCTGAAGATCCAGCTGCCCGCTGCAGTGGCGTCCTCGCACCATCTGCTCTTCATCTTCTTCCACATCGACCTCTCCCTGCGCTCCGAACGACCCAAACCGATGAGCTTATGCGGGGTATGCGGTTGACTTGCAAGGGGTGCAGGGTGGGCTTCTAAGGGGTACAGGGTGATGTCTGAAGCATATTGTGGTCTTGCATGATTGAAAAATTGAAATGATAAAAGTAGTTTCTGTCTGTGCCCTTTGCTTTGTGTCACTGGGTGTGATGTGTGGTATGAATGCAGGTGGCAGTGGGTTATGCAGTGATGCCGCTCGCTGCTGCCCTACAGTACGTTCCGCCTTCTCTTTCTATCTTTAGCAGTGCCACTGTCTGTTCGCGAACCACCAGCTCCCGTCTGCAGTCCTAGGGCTTTTCACCACTTGCCAACCTCACATGAATCTCACATCCTCACGTGCATCTCACATCCTCACATGCATCTCACATCCTCACATGCATCTCACATCCTCACATGCATCTCACATCCTCACATGCATCTCACATCCTCACATGCATCTCACATCCTCACATGCATCTCACATCCTCACATGCATCTCACATCCTCACATGCATCTCACATCCTCACATGCATCTCACATCCTCACATGCATCTCACATCCTCACATGCATCTCACATCCTCACATGCATCTCACATCCTCACATGCATCTCACATCCTCACATGCATCTCACATCCTCACATGCATCTCACATCCTCACATGCATCTCACATCCTCACATGCATCTCACATCCTCACATGCATCTCACATCCTCACATGCATCTCACATCCTCACATGCATCTCACATCGTCACATGCATCTCACATCCGCACATGCATCTCACATCCGCACATGCATCTCACATCCGCACATGCATCTCACATCCGCACATGCATCTCACATCCTCACATGCATCTCACATCCACACATGCATCTAACATCCGCACATGCATCTCACATCCGCACATGCATCTCACATCCGCACATGCATCTTGTGTATCATCTGGATGACGTCATGGCAGGGCGTTCAAGGGCGAGGTCAATCTGCCCATTTCGAAGGACCTGCAGCCGCGCTACCTGCAGGAGAGCACCAAGGTGAGCTGTGATTCAGTAGTGGTGGTAGAGCGTGGTTGGCATGGTGGCATGTGCATGGTGGCATGTGCATGGTGGCATGTGCACGGTGCCCATATCCAAGGACCTGCAGCCGCGTTACCTGCAGAAGAGCACCAACGTGGGCTGTGCTGTGTTAGTGGTGGTCCCTGACTGCTTGGCGTCAGTGAAAAGTGTGATTTGCACGGTCTCATGTGAAGTGAAACTGCCCATCGCCAAGAATCTGCAGCCGCGCTACCTGCAGGAGAGCACCAAGGTGGGCTTCTGTTTCGCTGTGCTGCACTGATGGCGGGGCTTGATTTTCTGTGTGGGATGAACCTAGTTTTGAGGCGCCTCAAAACTGTTGATTTTCTGTGTGCGATGAACCTAGTTTTGAGGCGCCTCAAAATTAGACTCCTGTCACGTTGATTTGCTGTGTGCAATGAGCCTGTTGGACAGCCCTGTCTCGCCCCTGCTCTATTCCCTCCTCAGTTCCCTCCCCCAAATATTCCCCATTCTCCCCTTCACCAGTCGCGCCTGACCTACTGGGAGAAAGGGAGGCCCATCTTCCGCGTGCCCACTGGCCTCGTCTCCTCGCTCCTCCCTCTCTCTGACCGCCTGAGCTGTTCTCTTTCCCACATCCGCACCACCCCAACCCCTCCCCCCCCCAGTCACGCCTGACCTACTGGGAGGAAGGGAGGCCCATCTTCCGCGTGCGCACGCGCCTCTTCTCATCGCTCCTGCCCCTGTCAGACCGCCTGCGGGACTTCTTCCACCAGTTCGACCGCCATATGCTGGAGGCACCCCTGCCTAGGGAGGACTTGCTAGAGGCGATCAATGCACTCAAGACGGTGGACGTGGTGGTGCTCATGCAGTTCCTCTACCCGCTGCTCAACATGCTGCTCTGCATGATCGGCAATGGCGTGGAAACCTTGCAAGTCGCTGCATTCCGTGCCATGATCAATGTGGTTTCGAGGTAGGTATTTCCTGGTCAGGTGTGCGGATTCCAGGTGGGTTAGGGCGGTGGACGTGGTGGTGCTGATGCAGTTCCTCTACCCGCTGCTCAACATGCTGCTCTGCATGATCGGCAATGGCGTGGAAACCTTGCAGGTGGCAGCGTTTCGAGCCATGATCAACGTGGTGTCCGGGCGGGTGGGTGGGTCTCTCCTGGATAGCTGTGCCCAGGTTGGTTGGTTGCACGCCTGTGCTCAAATGACTTTTGACTCGACTCAAAAAGGTAGCTGTGCCCAGGCTGGTTGGTTGCACGCCTGTGCTCAAATGACTTTTGACTCGACTCAAAAAGGTAGCTGTGCCCAGGCTGGTTGGTTGCACGCCTGTGCTCAAATGACTTTTGACTCGACTCAAAAAGGTAGCTGTGCCCAGGCTGGTTGGTTGGTTGCACGCCTGTGCTCAAATGACTTTTGACTCGACTCAAAAAGGTAGCTGTGCCCAGGCTGGTTGGTTGGTTGCACGCCTGTGCTCAAATGACTTTTGACTCGACTCAAAAAGGTAGCTGTGCCCAGGCTGGTTGGTTGGTTGCACGCCTGTGCTCAAATGACTTTTGACTCGACTCAAAAAGGTAGCTGTGCCCAGGCTGGTTGGTTGGTTGCACGCCTGTGCTCAAATGACTTTTGACTCAACTCAAAAAGGTAGCTGTGCCCAGGCTGGTTGGTTGGTTGCACGCCTGTGCTCAAATGACTTTTGACTCGACTCAAAAAGGTAGCTGTGCCCAGGCTGGTTGGTTGGTTGCACGCCTGTGCTCAAATGACTTTTGACTCGACTCAAAAAGGTAGCTGTGCCCAGGCTGGTTGGTTGGTTGCACGCCTGTGCTCAAATGACTTTTGACTCGACTCAAAAAGGTAGCTGTGCCCAGGCTGGTTGGTTGGTTGCACGCCTGTGCTCAAATGACTTTTGACTCGACTCAAAAAGGTAGCTGTGCCCAGGCTGGTTGGTTGGTTGCACGCCTGTGCTCAAATGACTTTTGACTCAACTCAAAAAGGTAGCTGTGCCCAGGCTGGTTGGTTGGTTGCACGCCTGTGCTCAAATGACTTTTGACTCGACTCAAAAAGGTAGCTGTGCCCAGGCTGGTTGGTTGGTTGCACGCCTGTGCTCAAATGACTTTTGACTCGACTCAAAAAGGTAGCTGTGCCCAGGCTGGTTGGTTGGTTGCACGCCTGTGCTCAAATGACTTTTGACTCGACTCAAAAAGGTAGCTGTGCCCAGGCTGGTTGGTTGGTTGCACGCCTGTGCTCAAATGCTTGTTTCTCTCATGCCTTGCGCCCACCATCATGCCATGCCATCTTATATCTCCTGCCTCTCTCCCCCCCCCCCCCCCCCCCCCCGTGCACTCTGAGCAGAGTGCAGCTGGAGCTGGCACCGCAGTCAGGCTCGAGCCCCATGGAGCGCAGCCGCTTCCTCATGCACTTTGTGGACTTCATCTTCGACGACCTCCCCGACTCCTCTCCCCCCCTCACCCACACCCAAACCCTCCCCCCCAACCCCCCCTGTCCTCCGCTCTGAGCAGAGTTCAGTTGGAGCTGGCGCCGCAGTCATCAGCCCCCATGGAGCGCAGCCGCTTCCTCGTGCACTTTGTGGACTTCATCTTTGACGACCTCGGCCGCAACCAGCCGCCGGTGTACCCGGGGCTCAGCAACGTGTGGCGCAGTTTGGCTCGCAGTAAGGTAGGAGTGACTGACAATAGACGTGGTTTGAGGCACCTTATCACTCTGGATTTTATCTCGGAGGACCTGGGTCACAACCAGCCTCCCATGTACCCCTTCAGTTCATTCTGCTTCCTTAAACTGCACCTCCCATCCTCACAAGCTCTTCCTTCGCCATTTCCCCCCCCCCCCCTTTTCCTTTCTTCCCTACCTTACCTCCCACACACCTCTCTCGCCTATCCGCCAGTCCCGGGGCTTCCGAGAGGGCCCGGTGTACGCAGAAGCGCTGCAGATGGCGACGCTTGTGTTGTCACTTTGTCACGCTCTCTCCCTTCTCCTCTCGCTTCCCCCTCCCCCCCCCCCCATCCCGGCAGTCCCGGGGCTTCCGAGTGGGCCCGGTGTACGCGGAGGCGCTGCAGATGGCGTGGTTTGTGCTGGAGCTCGTCGTCAAGTCCATGGACCTGGAGCTCGCGCAGGTGCCGCAAGGTGAGAGAGCTGAAGGTCGCCCCAGTTCCCCAGGGTGGGTATCATTAGAGGCGCCCCAGGTGCAGATGGCGAGGTTTGTGCTGCAGCTGATCGTCAAGACGCAGATGGCGAGGTTTGTGCTGCAGTTGATCGTCAAGTCCATGGATCTGGAGCTCGCGCAGGTGCCACAGGGTGAGTGAGTCGCTTTCTGCGCTGCCAGTCCACGTGAGTCTCTCTCGACTCAAGGAGTGCCACAGGATGATGAGTCTTATTTGAGTGCTGCAAGGGGAGCTGCTGGTTTTGAGTGCCGCACGGCACGCAAGGCGAGATAAGATTAATGATAGAGGTCATGGTCCAGTCCATGCAGGAACGAGATATTGCTAAGCTAAGACAGGAGAAGGCGTTTCTTTCTGTGCATCCGGTGCTTAATGCTTTGAATCCCCCCCTCCACACCAGGCGACGAGATCGCAAGATTAAGGCTGGAGGACGAGGTGTTTCTGTGCATCCGGCAGCTGTTCGAGTGCCTGCTGGCTGAGGTGCATGAGAAGGCCGACTCCGACCCGCCCCTCGCCAAGAGCCTGAGCTCCTCCATCTCCTTCTTCTGCTACGACCTCATCTCCGTGGTCGACCCGCCGCAAGTCTTTGAACTGGTGAGCATCCTGTTCCCTCTCTCTATATCTTTAGTTCACGCGCCTCACTAGCTGTCTCCAGCTACCCCCCCCTCTCGCCAAGAGCCTGAGCTCCTCCATCTCCTTCTGCGACGACCTCATCCCCGTCGTCGACCCGCCACAAGTCTTTGAAGTGGTGAGCTCTCTCTCCTCTCCCCTCGAGCCCTTCTGAGGCGCCTCAAAAGCCTGAGCGGTTGTCTCCGCCTACCCTCTTGGCCAAGAGCCTGAGCTCCTCCATCTCCTTCTTCTGCTACGACCTCATCTCCGTCATCGACCCGCCACAAGTCTTCAAACTCGCGAGCGTCCTGTTCCCTCATCTCCGTCATCGGGCCTCTCTCTCTCTCTCTATCCCTTTTTTTATGTGCCTCAAAAATAGCGTCCTGTTCCTTCTCTCTCTCTCTCTCTCTCTCTCTCTCTCTCTCTCTCTCTCTCTCTCTCTCTCTCTCTCTCTCTCTCTCTCTCTCTCTCTCTCTATCCCTCCTGGAGTATGTTGACACGCCTCACCAGCTGTCTCCAGCTACCCTCCCCCCTCGCCAAGAGCCTCGGCTTCCCTGGCTGCTCGTGCGTGTGGTTGCTCCCCTCCTCCATCCATGCTTCCCCCCGGCCACTCCTCTCCCCCTTCGCACCTCCCCCTTCCGCCCTCTGTCACCTCAGGTCGGGCTCTTCCTATCTCAGTTCGTGGGCGTGTGTCCGCCCATGCAGCACATGTTCAAGCTGCACTCCCTTCCTCTCCATCTTCCCCCCGCTCTCTCCTACCCATCCCACCTACCTATTCTCACCGCAGGTCGGGCTCTTTCTATCGCAGTTCGTGGGCGTGTGTCCGCCCATGCAGCACATGTTCAAGCTGCACTCCCTTCCTCTCCAACCCCTTCCCCCCACTCTCTCCTACCCATCCCACCCATGTTTTTTCACCGCACCGCAGGTGGGGCTCTTTCTATCGCAGTTCGTGGGCGTGTGTCCGCCCATGCAGCACATGTTCAAGCTGCACTTCCTGCGGATAGTGTGCGACCATGACCTCTACATCGAGACGCCGGGCAGAGGACCCACAGAGAAGTACGTGTCTCGTTTGAGGTAGGGGAAGAAGTAACGCGCTAGCTTCTGCCGCATCGCTATCTGGTCACGTCTGCCCTCACTCACGTCCGTACTTGCCAGATTTTGATTTCCCTCCGCAACCCCTCCACCACTCCTCGTCCTCATCAACGTTGCCATCGCCATCGTCCCAGCAGCACGGATAATCACGAACTACCTGACGACAGTATTGGTGAAGGCCTTCTTGCTCTATCTCCTTTTCGTACCCCCACCTATTCTCTGCGTGCTCCTCTCCCTCCCCTCCCCCCCCCCCACACACCTTCCCCCCTCCCCCCAGGAACTATCTGACGACAGTGCTGCTGAAGGATCTCTTTGTGAGCCTCGACCACGAGGATCCCAGTCAGCGATCGCTGGTATGCCCCTGCCATGCATGCCATGCAAGCCTGCCCCGCCTTAGGATGCGTGCTCTGTCAATCATCCGGCTCGATGTTCTCATTCCTTACCTTGTCTTTCCTTTGTTTTTTGTTCAACTATTCCCCCTCTACGAGCGTAACCCGCTGTCCCTCTGTTGTTTCCCCTGACCCCCCCCCCAACATCCCCCCCCCTGCCTCCCTGCCTGCAGGCTGCGCGCATGCTGGCGTTCCAGGTGGCTAAGCATGAGTACGACGCGCGGTACCAGCAGCCAGAGCTGAAGCTGTACATCGCACAGCTGTACATGCCGATCGTCAACATGGTCAGTCGCACTGGCATACATGGTCGCTCACTCTCACTCCCACACATATCCAGTGCGGTCTGTGTACCAGCAGCCGCAGCTGAAGCTGTATATCGCACAGCTGAACATGCCCATCGTCAACATGGTCAGTGGCACTCCCATGCATGCCCATGTTGGTCTGCATGCCAGCAGCCGGAGCTGACGCTGTATATGCCCATCGTCAACATGGTCAGTCACACTCCCACACAGGCCCATGCTGGTCTGCTCTGCATGCCAGCAGCCAGAGCGGACGCTGCACATACCCCCATTATCAACATGGCCAGTATTGCCTCTAGATGGTCCGAATCCGCTCCAGGTATCCTTGCAACCTCACATTTGCTGTGTCCAATAACGAAGCACCATATTTTTACACTCTCTACCCCTCTTCACTGTTCCGCACCACACTAAGATCCTGGACGAGGTGGAGACGTTCAACACCCTGGGTGTGATCCAGAGGCGGCAGATCCTGGTGGTGATGCTCACGGTGGTGCGCAACCTGGACAGCGACACGCTGCTCAAGTCGTGGAAGCAGAGCGACGTGCGCACACGCCTCTTCTTCACCTTACTGCAGCAGGCCCTCGTGCTCTTTCAGGTGCGTCCTCAGGTGCTTTCCCAGGTGCTCTCTGCTCACGTCATGGAAGCAGAGCGACATGCGCACACGCCTCTTCTTCATGCTGCTGCAGCAAGCACTCGTGCTGTTCCAGGTGCGTTGTTCGTTGCTTAAGGTTACCTTTGGGGCGACTTGCATGTAATCTGGACGCCGACGCACTGCACAGAGCGACGTGCGTGCGCGCCTCTTCTTCACGCTCCTGCAGCAGGCCCTCGTGCTCTTCCAGGTACCTTCTCACACCCTGGTTCAAGTGCTTCCTCAGGTGCTTACTTGCGGGTGCTGCTTCAGGTGCTGCTTCATGTGCTTCCTCAGGTGTTTCCTCAGGTGCTTCATCTGTGACCTTGCAGGTGCTTTGCACTGTGAGTACCAAGGTGCGAAAATTCGGTTTTCGAAAATCACGGTCCGAAAAAAATTGTCGTTTTTTATGGTGGATTTCTTAAACAAACGACCGTTTGTTTAATATACTTTTTTGGGACAAAACAATTTGACAGGCAGGCGGAAACGAGCAGAACCAAGGCCACGTTTACACTAATCGTTCCACAGTGAACGCACACACAGCTGGTTACAAGGCCTTTTCGGGCCCTTAACCTTCTTGACATGCTCCCAAACGTCGGACGTCCGCCTAGGCATGGCGTGGTGCTGGGAAGATGATAGCTGAGTAGAAGTAGAGACGGCGAACTATCTACCTGAATCTGCTCATCTTTCTGTTTATGCTCGATGTTTGTACTTGACAGCTGACCAGCAATGCTGCAAGGCATTCCAAGGGCTTGGTGTTGGGGAACACAAAGCTGGGGTTGTGATTGGTCGAGGGTTGAATCTGCACCTCGCGAATTCGTCGTGAAGACGCGACGCACGCGAAAAATGTGATTGCAGGGCGCGAAATCAGCCAACGACACTGACGAGACGGGTGTTCTGTCCGTTCTGAATTCGCCAAATGTCGAAATTCCGCGGTTCAAGAAAGTGTTGAATTCGCGCTTCGGCGAAAGTTCAACAACGTTCTCAGAGGGCCGACGTCAGTACTCACTACAGCGAGTTCGACTGTCTGTACTGAAAAAAATTCCAACAATTGACAGGTACAAAAAGACGACTGTATTTTTCGGTCGTTTTTTTGCACCAACTCAAAAACACACTTTCGAAACGTTTTTTACTGTTTAAAACGGCCGAAAAGAACGATACCGTTTTTTACGGTAATAAAAAAGCGGCTGCTTTTTTGCACCTTGGTGAGTACACATGCTGAGACTCCTCGTTTCTCCCTCAATCTTGCACTCAACTCTTCTATCCCCCTCCACCTCCTCCTCCCCCCCCCCCCCCCCCACGCCCCTACGCCCCCTACTCCCCTCACTTCCCCCCCACCCCCGCCCCAACACCCTCCCCTTCGCCCACTCCCCTGCAGCACAACCCCCAGCTTATGGCAGCTGGCAGCAAGCCCCGCCCTCCCTCCGGCTCCAAGTCCGGCCCCTCCAAGGCTGCGTCGCCCGATGCCTTGCTCGCAGTGGAGCCGCCGCCAATCCCCATGTTCTCCGACCGCGTGTCTCTGGCGACCAACGACCTGCTGGACGAGATGGCGCGGGGGGATGCCAAGGCGATGCTGGAGCGCGAGCAGATCATCCGCAAGGTCACAGGGGGTGCGGTGTCGGGCGCCAAGGGGTCGGTCTCTCTGCGGGATGTGCTCGCGCGGTCGAGAATGTCGCCTAAAGATGCCATGGCGCTGCTCAGACAAAACCTGCCGCCCAGCGCTTCCACAAAACTGGTGAGTGGTTTTGCGTGTCTCTCTGGCGACCAACGACTTGCTGGCCAAGATGGCGCGGGGGGATGCCAAGGCGATGCTGGAGAGGGAGCAGATCATCCGCAAGGTCACTGGGGGCGCGGTGTCGGGCGCCAAGGGGCCCGTGTCTCTAAGAGACGTGCTCATGCGGTCGAGAATGCCTCCGAAGGATGCCATGGCGCTCCTCAGACAAAACTTGCCGCCCAGCGCGTCTAGGAAGCTGGTGAGGGGGCTCTTCTTCTATCTTACTTTCTCTCTTTTTCTTTTTCTTGTTGAGTGACGCAGTGGTATGGGTGTGTGCCCTCACATCCCCCCGTCTCACCTTCTCCCCCCCGCATTCCTCCCTCGGCTGCTTTTGAGTCAACTCAAATGCAGCTCCCCTGCGCCGCCCCTCCCTCAGGTGCTAGCTTCTGTGGGAACTCAGCGTGGCAGCATCGTGCTCCTTGCAAGTGCTACAGACCCTCAAAAACTTCAGCGATATAGTGGCTGATGGGCACTACCCCTCCTGGTCCCCTCTCCCGCTCTCCCCGAATGCCCCCCTCAGCTGCTGTGGGAATCAAGCGGGGCAGCGTGGTGCTCGCTGCAGGTGCCAGAGATCCTCGAGAAGCTCAGCGACATGGCAGCTGACGGCCTCATGGCTCCTCAAGCCACTCTCTCTCCTCTTTCGGATCCCTCCCCATTCCTCTCCAACCCCCTCTTACCCGTGTGTCCTGCAGCTGCTGTGGGAGTCGAGTGTGGCGGTGTGGTGCTCGCTGCAGGTGCTGGAGATCCTCGACAAGGCTGATGGGCTCTACCCCTCCTCTTCCCGCCTCTCCCGCTCAACCCTATTCTCCCCCCCAGCTGCTGTGGGAGTCGAGCGTGGCAGCGTGGTGCTCACTGCAAGTCCTGGAGATCCTCGAGAAGTTCAGCGACATGGCGGCTGATGGGCTCGTGGCCACGGACTATGCCTGCATGGACTGCCTCACCGGCCCGCTTTCCGTCATGCTGGCCCTGCCACAGGTCAGTGTGTGTGGTTTCTCACACTCGCCCTCACATAGTGCCCACTGACTATGGCGGCTGACGAGCTCGTAGCCACGGACTTGCCTCACCAGCCCGCTCTCCGTCATGCTCGCTCTGCCGCACGTGGGTGCGTGTGCTGCACGCTCTTGTGCTAGTTTATCCACTCCACTCCCAGGCACACTGGCCGCTGACCATCTGTCCACAGCACCCCACACTGCACCATCAGTCCATTGACTGCCTCACTGGGCCGCTCTCCGTCATGCTCGCTCTGCCGCACGTGGGTGGGTGGGGTCTTTCACACACATTCACACATCCAAACACACTCACACCACCCGCCACCACCCATCACCGCCCGTCACCGGCCGCCACCGCCCGCTACCGCCCGCCACCACCCGTCACCACCCGTCACCGCCCATCACCGCCCGTCACCGCGACTGCCCGCCACTGCTCGTCACCGCCCGCCTCCACCAGTCACCGCCCGTCACCTCCCGCCAACGGCCGCCACCGCCCGCCTTTGCTGAAATGCTCCGGCTCCACGGCAAAGCCATGCGAGATTTGCCCCCCTCCGCTTGAGCCTCACCATACGCCCCTTCCCCCCTCTTCCCCCCTCCCCCTCCTCCAGCCCATGAGCTTCTGGGAGCCCTTTGTTCCGGCATTCGCTGAAATGCTCCGGCTCCATGGCAAAGCCATGCTCGATGGGCCCCCCTCCGCTGCTGCTACCGCGGCCGCTGCAGCTGCTGCTGAGGCTGGTGGTGATGTGGGGGGGAGTGGTGGGGGCAGCAGTGCGGTGGGGAGGGGTGGGGATATGTTGCTGAAGGATCTGTTTGGGAGTCTGCTGAGGCAGATGGCAGTCCGGCCAGAGTTCATCAGGAAGAGGGCGCTGCTCTGCCTGCTGCTGCTGCTGCGGGTGGGTGGCATGGCGTGGACCTCTGGTGTTGCGTGCATGTGTGCATGTGAGGATGTGTGCATGTGCGCATGTGTGCATGTGTGCATGTGTGGATATGTGCATGTGGGATGTGGGATGGTATGGCATGTGTTGCTGAAGGATCCGTTTGAGAACCCTGAGGGGTGTGGAGCTCCTCAGAGTCATCTGCACAGTTGCTCTCTCTAACCCCTCTTGACCTCACTCTCACACTCCCCTTTCCCCACTCTACCTCCCCCCCCTCCCCTCCCCTCCCCCCCTCCTCCTCAGAACGCCCTGCTGCACATGCGGGACGTGGAACGCCTCAGAGTCATCCTCACAGTGGCCCTCTCCGAGGTGCTCTCGCGCATGCGTCTCCTCCACTCGCCCTCAATCTTTCCCCACTCTATCTCCCCTTCCCTCCCCTCCCACACCCTCCCCCCCCCTCCTCGTCCCCCTCAGAACGCCCCTTACGCATGCGGGACGTGGAGCTTCTTCGAGTCATCCTCACAGTGGCCCTCTCCGAAGTCCTCTCCCGCATGGGCCTGCTCCACAAACCCTCGCCCTCAGCCGCACTCTCCCCTTTCCCTGCTCCCCTCCCTTCCCCCTCAGAACGCCCTGCTGCACATGCGGGACGTGGAGCGCCTCAGAGTCATCCTCACAGTGGCCCTCTCCGAGGTGCTCTCGCACATGCGCCTGCTCCACTCGCCCTCGCCCTCCCCCGGCCCCACCTCTCGCTCTAGCAGCGTGTCCAGCTCCGCTGGTGGGGGGGTTTCTGGGGCGGCGGCAGGGGATCTGGTGGAGTCAGTTGAGGTTGAGAAACTGAGACTCTCTTTGGAGGAGCTAGGGACTGAGGATAAGTGGTTCCAGCTGCTAGACGAGTGTGGGTTGCCGTCGATTTGCCTTGAGATAGTGGTTGAGGATGAGGGAGAGGAGGAGGAGGAAGAGGAGGAGGAGGAGGATGAGGAGGAGGAGTGGGAGGAGGGGGGGAGTGTGTTGGTGGGGAGGCGGAGGAAGAGGGAGAGGGACCGGTGGACGTGGGCGAATGTGGAGGAGACGCAGGATATGCTGCTGACTGTGGTGGATGCAGCATCGCAGCACGAACAGCTGGTGAGAGCTCTACTTTTGAGACGTCTATTTGTGAGTTGTCTGTTCTTGAGGCGTCCATATCTTAGGTGTCTAATCGAGACGCATGTTTGTAAATAGCGGGTGAGGTGATAGTACGTCTAAGTGCGTGCACACGGGCACACGGGCAGCCCCCTTTTGACCGGTGGACGTGGGCGAATGTGGAGGAGACGCAGAATATGCTGCTCACCGTGGTGGATGCAGCCTCGCAGCATAAACAGCTGGTGAGAAATCAATTTTCTAGGTGCCTATTGACAATTGTGAGGCGAATATGTTTTTTGTGCTTAAAAAGACTCGGGGTTTGCTGCCGACAGCGGTGGACGGACGCAGGTTTGCGATCATTCCAACAAGTATGCCGTAGTGAAGAGCGCGTACATCCTGGCGCAGGCGTACGGGCACGTGCCCGACCTGTTGAGTTTTTTTTCAACCACCCATACCCCTCCCCCCTGTCTCCTCTCCACATCCATCACCAGATGGAGGGCCTCAAGACGTCCAACGACAAGTACGCCATAGTGGGGAGCGCTGCTACATCCTGGCGCAGGCGTGCAGGCACGTGCCCGACCTGTTGCGTTTCTTCCAAGCACCCATTCCCCTCCCCGCTGTCTCCCCACGCGCATGCCAATGCAGATGGAGGGCCTCAAGACGTCCAACGACAAGTACGCCATAGTGGAGAGCTACTACATCCTGGCGCAGGCGTACGGGCACGTGCCGGACCTGTACATCATGTGGATGCTGCACCTCTGCGACGCGCACCAGGAGATGAACCAGTGGGCGGAAGCAGCTCAGTGTGCTGTCTCTGTTGCCGGGATTGTCATTCGGGTGAGACAGACACACTCCTTTCATCAGGGGCTCAGGCATTGCTTTTGAGGGTTTAGGTCTCAGGGCTGGCTTTGTGAATCAAATGGAGCATTCCGGATAGTCGTCTCTGTGCCTTGGCTTGGGGTCTAGGTCGCTGGGGCTGGCATTGCCATCCAAGCGCTCTCCGTCTTGACACCCCTCCCCCCCACATCCCCTCCACTTCCACACCTCCCATCTCCTCCCCCACCCCCCACCCCCCCACAACCCCCTCCTGCACAGCCTGCAAGTCGCATCCCAGGAACTAGTGTGTGGCAAGGAGCACCTAGAGGTCGTATGGAGCATCTGCCCCTTGGCACGCCACCCCTGGTGGCACTCAATACTACTCTCCCTTCTCCCATCGTCTTTCTCCTCCCCCAGTTACCCACCCTGCAGGGTCTGCAAATCGCGTGCCAGGAGTGAGGAGTCTATTTTTGAGGCGCCTCAAAAATAGACTCGCCACCCCTAGTGGCACTCAAGACTACTCTCCCTTCTCCCGTCGTCTTTCTCCTCCCCCCTTTCTCCCATTCTCCTCCCTGCAGGGTCTGCAAATCGCGTCCCAGGAGCTGGTGTGGGACGAGGAGCACCTGGAGGTGCTCTGGAGCATCTGCCCCTTGGCGCGCCACCAGTGGTGCTAGCATTCACATGGTTACTTCCCCCGATCTCCATGTATAAAAAACCGCGTGATAGGAGTCTAGTTTCGAGGCGCCTCAAAACTAGCATTCACATGGTTACTTCCCCCGATCTCCATCCCCCCTTCCCCAACCCCACCAGGGTCTGCAAATCGCGTCTCAAGAGCTGGTGTGGGATGAAGAGCATCTAGAAGTGCTCTGGAGCATCTGCCCCTTGGCGCGGCACCAGTGGCGCGCGCGAGCCTTCTCTTCCCAGTCGGAGTTTGGCGCGTCGAGCCTGACGGTGGAGGGCGCGGTGAAGCACCTGCAGATGGCGTCCAACTTCTTCTACAAGGCGGAGCTCTTCCACTTCTGCGCTGAAATGCTCGCACTGCTGCTGCCGCTCTTCCGCGTTCGCCACGACTACAAGCAGGTGGGGTCAGGGGTCTTCTGACTAGGGTGGGGAAAAGAGGTGGGGGAGAGAAGAGGGGAAAAGTGATCTAGAGTGTGGAGGGCGAGAATGACAACGAGGAAGCTAAGGGAACCCTTAAGCACTTGCTATAAAGCCCCCCAGCTGACCAAGACGCACAACACGATGGCATCCATTGATGGGGGAGCAGCAGGAGAGCAGAGCAACCCCCTGGGCCCTAGTTGTCGCCCAAAATCCACCTCCGCTGAGCGCCCTGCACTACCCTGAATCCTACCCCCCCCCAGCTGACCAAGTCGCACAACAAATAGCCTCTATCGACGAGAACGTGGAGCAGCAGGAGAACAAACGAGGGGCCTCCCTGTTGCCTCCCTGCTCTGCACCCTGCTACCATCTCCCCGCCCCCCAGCTGACGAAGACGCACAACAGGATCTTTCCCTCTCCATCTACGAGAAGGTGGAGCAGCTGGAGGGCCACCCTGACCTCCTGATCTGCACCTTTTATCCTACCACCCCCACTCTCCTCACCCCTTACCTTTCCCCCCTCCTCCAGCTGACCAAGACGCACAACAAGATCGCATCCATCTACGAGAACGTGGAGCAGCAGGAGACAAGCCCCATCCCCTTCAAGGACGCCTGCTACTATCGAGTCGGCTTCTATGGGGAACGCTTCCGATACATCGATGGCAGGTAAACACCCTCGCTGCCTTCCCATGCTGTCTCATTTCTGGGTAAATTCCTTCCCTCATCAGTCTTCTTCACTCCCTCCTTCCCCTCTTCCTTCCCCTCACGCCCCCCCTCCTCCTCCCTCCCCCCCCCACCACCACCACCTTCCAGGGAGTTTATCTATTGCGAGCGGAGGGACATGAGGCTGGGTGCTCCAGCCACTCTATGACGCATGCTCCCCGGACGAGGAACCCCTACAGATTCGTGCACTATTCTTGAGTCGACTCAAAAGCGGAACCCCTACAGATTCGTGCACTATCATCCCCTTGCCATCCCCATGCCGATCCCCTGCTCTTCTTGACAGGGAGTTCATCTACCGCGAGTGTAATGAGTCGATTTTTTAGTCGACTCAAAATCATTTCCTTGCCATCCCCATGCCGCCGATCCCCATGCCGAACCCCTGCTCTTCTTGTCAGGGAGTTCATCTACCGCGAGCCCAGGGACGTGCGGTTGGGCGACATCATGGAGAAGCTCAAGGCGCTGTACGACGCACGCTCGCCTGACGAGGAGCCTCTCCAAATCATCCAGGACTCGCGCCAGGTGGACCCCTCGGCGCTCAAGCCCAACCTCGTGTACATGCAGATCACAGCCGTTGAACCCGTGGTCGGGATCGGGGAGGATCGATGGCTGGGAAGGCCTCTCGAGCCGCCAATCGCGGGGACTCCGACTTTCAGCTGCTTCTTTTTTGACACGCCGTTCACGCCAAATGGGAAGCAGCAGGGGAAGATGGAGGACCAGTGGAAGAGACGAACACTGCTGTACACCCAGAGCACACTCCCGAGCCTAATCAGCCGGCAGCCCGTGGTTCGGTCAGAGGTTCGGGAGTACTCGCCGATCCAGTGCGCAGTGGAGATTATCGAATCTCGGTCGTTTGCTCTGGAGGCTGAGATGGCCAGCCAGCTGGGGGATTCCGGGGCGGCAGGGGCGGCAGGAGGGCCGGCGGGTAAGAAGGATCCGGCAGCGGTTGTAGCGGCGGCAATGGCAGCTGGGTCCGGGCCGCTACAGCTGCCAAGGCTACAGACGCTGCAGCGGTTGCTGCAGGGCAGTGTGGCGCTACAGGTGAACAGTGGCGTGCTGGGGGTGTGCATGGCGTTTTACCAGGCGAATCCCCAGGGGGCGAACCCCCGGGCCAAGGAACCGGAGAAATTGCAGCCGTCGGAGCTGGAGATGTTGACGGCTGCGATAGTCCGGTTTGTGGTGGTGTGCAAGAGAGCAGTGGTGGTGCATGGGCGGGCGGTTACCGAGGTGGATAGGGACTTTCAGGAGCAGCTGGAGCAGAGCCTGGAAGACCTTGAGAAGGAAATATCGGCTTTCATTCCAGGCCTAAGGAAACGAGCCTCAGCTTACTGAGAGTATTTATTTGAGGGGAAACCAAGTATTTATTTGTCGCATTTGATGGCAAACTCCTTAGGTTGTCATCATGTGGTGGTAAATAAATAGCTGCGTAGTGAAAGTTAGGCTGCCTTTTTCTCTGGTCGTTCGTCAATGCCTCATGGTCCGATTTGCAACAGAAATCCTTGCAAGGTATAGCATACTAGTTAATTCTCTATGTGGGGAGATATACGCCTTCAGGTGTACTAGGGTTTTCGTGGTGGTGGACCACGGAGAAAGTTTTGCTAATTAGTCGCACGCCTGATCCATGCAGAGCGATACAGCAAGCCCTGGTTCCCTCCCAGCACGGTCCACGGAGCCAGCCACTGCCACCCTTGTGAGAACTGGGCGTTTTCGATAAGAGTCTTTTTTACTTTCCGCTATAAGCCTAACTGGTCTTGTACAGTGCGCCTTGTGCTTCCTATTCCTCCATTTCTTCCAACCTTGCCCTCTCCGTGCCACAGCAGCGCAAAATCACCATCGGTCCATCGTCGCTCAAATAACCCAAGCTGGGGCTCTCTTGTTTAGCTTTTCGTCCAGCGCTTTTGCTGCCTGGATTTGCTTGCCTCGGTCATTGTCCTAGTTCGCTTTCGGTGCTCGTGCTGCCTTTTGCTTCCAGCTGAAGGCTCCAAGCAGCGGAAACCGTCAACCGTGTTACGATCTATTCACACGATCTATTCAGTTAATATCTGAATCTTCCCGCGATGGCGTTTCTTCGGGGGATCGGGAACGTGCTGAAGAGATCAGTGACACAAGGCAGCGCGGGGGACGCCTTGTCCGCGTTTCACTCCCCGCAGCCGCACCTATCGCTGCTTCCCGCGGCGATGACGCAAGCCGTGCGATTCATGTCCGGCAACAAGCTCTTCATCGGCGGTGCGTTCACGTTGTCCGTCGGTTTTTTGGATCTGTTAAATCTAACGGATACCGGTAGTCTATCTTCGCAATGACCCAGGAAGTGCGGTTCTTTTCTGGCAACTAGCTCTTTATCGGAGGTTCGTTTCCATTCTACGTCAGCCATGGGGTCTGTTCCACTCACCGGATCCATAAAATCTTAAGATCTGTTGACGCCAACGGATCTGGGCCGACTCTGCCGCTGAACTGGAGTTAAGACGCTGACGCGTGAACTGATGCAGCAGCGGCAGCGGCGACCTCCTCCGGTAGATGTGTTCCACGTGGCTCGCCGTGGCTTTCCTTGTTAATAGGAGAAACGAACGAACGAGTCCCGCATGCTTCTTCCCATGGTATCGTTTTTTTTTTTTAAGGCGCCTCAAGAATCTTCCCATAGTATCGTATTTTACTATCCAGTTATCGTTTTCCAAGAGTCCCAACTCCCGCATGACGTGATCTGCATTTCTAGTGGTCATGTGTGGTCATGATGGTTCTTCCGTCATGTGTGGTCATGTGTGGTCATGTGTGGTCATGTGTTGTCATGTGTGGTCATGATGGTTCTTCCGTCGTGTGTGGTCTTCCTGCTTCGTGACCTCATCCTGCTTTCCTTTCCCTTGTACGTGCCTTTCGCGTCTGATCCGTGCTGCTCCGAGCAGGTCTTGCGTGGGAATCCGACGAGAAGGCGCTAACTGACGCCTTCTCCGCTTACGGAAACGTCGAGGAAGGTGAGCCCACTTTCTCCCCTGCGGATCCGCCACCCTCCGCCATCCTCCCTCCGCCATCCCCCCTCCGTCCTTCACCCTCCGTGAGCCCTGTTCCCTTGCGCGGATCCCCCATCCCCCATTCCCCATCCCCCGTCCCCTGTCCCCCGGCTTTCCTCAACCTTGGCCGACTCTGATCGCTTCTTCCCCGCGCTTTTTCTTGCGCGCATTCTCATTCCCCGCGCTCTCGTCCTTCCGTCTCCGCTCCTCCGTCTTCCCTCGTCGTCCGCGGTTCCCTCCTCGCGGCCGCGTGATAGAAGTCTAGTTTTGAGGCGCCTCAAAACTAGACTCTTCGCGGCCGCTTCTTAGTTTCCCCTTCTCTCGTGCAACTCTGTTGCGTGCTTCCTCCGTGGGTCCCTCGCTCAACCTTGCTCACGCCTGGACCGCCTCCCACCTTGCTCACGCGCCTTGCCGCTTCTGTGTCACGGCATTCATCCCTCCGTCGTTCTCCCGCCGCCCCTCTGATCGCGTGCAGCCAAGGTGATTCGGGATCGGTTCACGGGCCGCTCGCGCGGATTCGGGTTCGTGTCTTTTTCGTCGGACGAGGAGGCTGCTAGCGCGCTGGAGGGCGTCAACGGCAAGGTGAGTCGGCGGCAAGATATACTGTTACCGAGCTACTTGTATTTCTTGCAGCGCAGAAGGTTTTCGGACGAGGAGGCTGCGAGTGCGTTTGGGGGCGTCAACGGCAAGGTGAGTCAACAGAAGTCCTGCACACAGGTACACTGGAATAGCTGGTGCTGCCAGCCGGTTTCTTGTGGGAGGTAACCAGGCTGTGGCCTCCGCAACTTCCATGTATAAACGCTTCAAATTCTGAATTGCTACAATGCCGTTTCCCCTCCCCCCTCCCCCCTCCCCACGAGCCCCCGACAAGATTATTACGACAGTGCGAGGACGCATTACAGAATCGTCACATCCCCCTTCCCCGCCCGCCTCCCCCCACCTGTTTTCTCCGCACCTGAACCCTCAAACATGTTATTTCCCCAGCGCTCTTAGGAGCTGAATGGAAGGGGTGTGGATTGACTATGCCTCCAACCGGGCAGATGGCGAGAGAGGATCTGTGCACAACACTCCACCACCCATACTTACACCCTCTCCCCTCCTTAAACCTTGTCACTTTCCACCATTCCCAACCATTCCCAACCATTCCCAACCATTCGCAGGAGCTGAACGGCAGGACAGTGCGCGTGGACTATGCCTCCAACAGGACTGAGGGCGGGGGAGGCGGCAGGGGAGGAGGCGGCGGCAGGGGGGGCTATGGTGGCGGCGGTGGTGGGTATGGTGGCGGCGGGGGCCGGTACAGTGGTGGTGGCGGTGGTGCTGGGTACGGGGGAGGAGGTGGCGGGTACGGAGGGGGGAGGTATGGGGAGGGGGCGGGGTACCCTGGAGGGGCTCAAGGCGGGTATGACCAATAGAGGGGATGAAGTGTATTTGGGGATGTTTCCTTGCTGAGGATTTGGTTCTTCAGCATTGTGGAGCAAATTTGGGTGTGTACTGCTGGATTAGCCTACCCTAAGTGCCCCTCTAGTTTGTTGGAAGTCAACTAGCCTTCATACTGGGTTGGTAGGCATTTGGAGATATTTGTACCTTTCCCGTGTCTAAATTGGCAGCCTAGATATGCGCACTTACCCAAAATATGCACAATCTTAAGGAAAATCCATTGTTTCTTTATATCTCGGATGGTATAATTGCGGCATATTTAAGATACGTCAATCCATACGTGAAAAACATACTGTAACGCGTACACAAACCAGCACAAGTGACAAATTTAGTGCTTCTGGTCCCATTTCAGCCATGCTTGCAGTTATCTCACCACCTCTTCCTCGCGCTTTCAGCAGCGCCCGTCCGGTACCCCGTCCCTCCGCTCTATCTCCTCGCTCCTCCCTTTCCCGCCACCGTTCTCCGCGCTTTCCGTCCCGTCTCCTCGCTTTCCCTGCCGCGAGTTATCCCTCTCTGCGACGTCGCACGCTTCGCATGGCCGGCGACGATTCGCGTCGCATGGAGGAGTCGCCCAACGTCGCAGGAGCCGCGGCGGATGGAGTTCCAGCAGCCCTTGGCGCCAAAGCGAGAGCGACGGCGGGCGCGGAAGCGGAAAGGCTGGCGGACAAGCCGCGCGGAGAGGAGCAGGGAGGGATGAATCCGGGCGCGGAGAGGGGCGCGGAGAGGGGCGCGGAGAAGCCGCGCGGAGAGGAGCGGCGGCAAAGGTTATGGGAGATGTACGGTCGGATGCAGTCGAAGCTCTTCCAAGACGTAAGCCCGCCCCTTCTTGCCTCCCCATCCCATTTTTGTTGACAGAATTCTCTAAGACTTAAGCCCGCCCCGTGTAACCTCCCCCTCTCAAATTGAGCCGACTCAAAAGCAGTCCTCTCATTCATCCATCGGGTTCTACCTGAGGTGGGGGTGCCTGTGCTTATCATTGAGCCTTTTTTTTTTAGAGTTCAAACCAACTGAGGTGGAGGTGGCTGGGCCTCACCAGCCGCTGCTGCCCTCTCACTTTCAGCCCTTCTCTTCCGCTCCTTCTCTTCCCCGCCAGGTGCCTGAGATGGGCGTGACTGAGCTGCACCAGCTGCTGCTCTCCTCTGCACTTGCAGCTTGCCCCACCAACCCCAACACACTTCCCCTCCCCCCTCTTCTCGTCTCCCCTTGGCCTTTGTCCCCCCGCCAGGTGCCTGAGATGGGCGTGACTGAGCTGCACCAGCTGCTGCTGGCACAGCAGGCAAGGGGCGGGGAGGGTGGCGGGGGAGGGGATAGGAGGGGGGATGGGGGGAGTGAGGGGAGGGGGGATGGGGGAGGAGGGGGGGGAGATGTGGGAGGGGATGCGAGGGGCGGGCGGCAGGTGGTGGTGGTGGATACGCGCACGGAGGAAGAGACGGCGGTGTCGATGATTCCGGGCGGCACACTGAAGCAGAGGGACTTTGAGCGGCAGATCGAGAAGTTCAATGACCACAGAGTGGTGTGCTACTGGTGAGAAGGGAACGGGGGGGTGTGGGGGGGGGGAGGGGGTGGGGGGGGGGGGGGACAGAGGGTTGTGGCTGGTGACTGGAGCGGCATGCTGAAGCAGAAGGACTTTGAGCGGCAGATGGAGAGGTCAATGATCACAGAGTGGTGTGCTACTGGTGAGAAGGGGAGCGGGGGTGGGGGCCGCGGGAGTGTTTCTCTTGTGTTGTGTTAGGCACACTGGAGCATCCAACCCAAGACAGACTTTGCGCGGCACATGGAACGGTTAACTGATCATGGAGTGGTGTTCTGCTGGTGAGTTTTGCTGGCTCACGCCTCATGAGAAAGCTGGCTCTTTTTTCTTCTATCTACCTCCGTATTGCCATATCCATCACCTCGTTTTCCCCTGCTTCCGACATGACACAGCACCGTAGGGTATCGCAGTGGCAACCACGCTCTCTTGGACCCACCACTGCCTCCCTTTGTGTCTCCCCATTCCCCCTCCCACACACCTTGATTTTGTAGGGTGTTTTTGAGAATTCTCAAAAACACCCTACAGCACCATAGGCCACCGCAGTGGCAACTACGCACGCATGCTGCGCTCTCCACACCAGATGGACGCACGCTATCGCAGGGGCTCCATCCTCTCGTGGACCCACCACCGCCTCCCCCTCCTCTCCTCCCCTTCTGTGCCTCGTCTCGTATTCCCATCCGATCCATTCTTGCATGCCCAGCACCATAGGCTACCGCAGTGGCAACTATGCGCGAATGCTGCGCTCTCAGCACCAGATGGACGCATACAATCTCAAGGGCTCCATCCTCTCATGGACCCACCACCACCTCCCCCTCACGTCCCTCTACCACCCTACCACTGGCTCCGGACCCCTTACCACTCACGCCAACACCGCCACTGCACCTGACGTCACCCCCCAAGTTCGCATGGAAGGGGGGCAGCGCCTTCTGATGCTGAGTCTAGACATGAGAATGGGAGGGCGGTCGCTGCAGAAGAAGATGGAAGGGCAACCGTTGGATCTCCAGTGCTTCCCCTGGGAGCCACCGCTCGGGTGCATGTGTATTCGCCCAAATATGAGCTGCACGCAGATGGTTACCAGCCGGTGAGTGTTACTCCTGTATTTTCTATTTATCGGGTGAAAAGGTTCGGCTTGAGAGGAATAAGGTAGTAAGCTTCTTGTTTTTCACTCTTGCGGTGACTGCATTCTGTTTTCTGTTGTTGGATCTTGCTTCCATTTGCAGGTGCACTTTGCAAATGGTGTGCCATGGGTGTCAGCAGTTTGGAGCGACATCAGCATGCGGTTGCCCAAGTGGGTTCGGTCACTCACCAATCCCACAAATCAATAGCAAGCACAAATGGCATGCAATGAAGTGGAAGCATGTGCATAATGTATAGGCACACATGATAACGCAGATTTTCCTGAAGCCATGCATTTTTACACTGAAGCCAAGCAAATACTCGCGACTAGCGTGACCTGATTAGGAGGAGGTGTATTCATATTTTTATGTCTGAACGTCGAGTGGAGCGGTACAGTCTATCTGGTCTTTTTTCCGTGTACGTACAGCACAAACGCGTACGGTCACGTCAGGTTCGCGAAAACCTTCGCCGCACGGCACAAGGCAAAAGCCACTCGGCACACGACAGTGCCCGCGCGAGCATGCGAGCGACAAGCCCCGCGCGGGGCGGGAGAAGGCTGGCGGAGGAGATTGGGGGAAGGGAAATGGCGCGGCACTTTCAAGGTGACGAGGGAATATGCGAGGCACGGTGAAAGCTAAGGACATCTTTTAGGAGGCATTATTTCTGGATTTGGCTACCGCGGAGTTTTGTGATGATTCCCTTTTTCCGCTCGCCTATTTAGCTGAATCGATTCTCATTATAGTGTGTATTGATATGGCATCCACCGCTGTTGTCACGGCATCTGCGCCACGGGGCCTCAACGGCTCAGAGAGATCCTTGATCAAACCAATCCAAGATCCGACGGTCTCGACGTCTCTCGTTCACCCGCATCGTGCAGATGCACCGTCGGATCGTCCCACGTCTACCTGCCATTCGGCGAATCAGCATCCGGCATTCCCATTGGACCGTCTGCCTGACGACGTGCTCTCATTGGTCCTCCAGCACCTCTCGCGCAACTCCCTCGCGCACGCCTTCGTCTGCAAGCGCTGGTTCCGCCTCACGTGCCTCGCGCGCGTCTACCTCAAGGTTCCGCGCGCCGTGCACCCCGCGCAGCTTCTCTCCGCCGTCGGCACATTCCCGACATTGTCACAACTCGATATAACGGAGAACACCGTTCCGCACGCGACAGACGATCTCCTTCGCGGAATCTCCTCGCGCTGCCCCAATCTCACGCGCCTTCTCATTGGGTACCAGTTCCGCGCGCGCTTCTCCCCCGCGGGGCTTTCCGCGCTCTTCCGCGGATGCTCTCGCCTGCAGCAGCTCCGCTTGTTCTCCCTCAGCGGGATCTCCGCCCTCCCCGCGTCGCTCACTCTCCTCACGGAGCTGGAAGTGCTCGAGTTAGGCGACGACCCAGCCTGGCGCGGATTAGACACGTTTGCGAATCTGATCGAATCCGATATAAGCCTGGACTCGTTAAGTCGTGTGACGAAGCTGGTTGTCAGCAGTCGCTGCTTCGAGAGCTTGCCGTGGAGCATCGGCGAGTTAACGCGCTTGGAGCATTTAGAATTTCATTCAGAGGTTATTCGGTCCCTGCCCGGGAGTTTAGGGCAGCTGGAGTCTTTGAAGGTCCTGAAGCTCGAGGCTGAGTCTTTGGAGGAGCTGCCCGAGAGCCTGGGCAGGTTGAAAAGCTTACAGCGAATGTGGCTGACGAACTGCTCGAGCTTATTGAAGCTGCCCGACTCGTTCGGGCAGCTTTCCAGCCTCTCATTCCTCAGCATTCACCAGTGTGACTGGCTTCGATGGCTCCCTGAAAGTTTCAGCTCCCTGCCCGCTTTGGAAACTCTAAAACTACACGAGCTAAGGGGCCTTCGCACACTGCCCGAACTGTTCGGGCACCTCCCAAGGCTGAGAATACTAGACGTGAGCACGTGCGGGCTGGTGCGCCTTCCCCTCTCCCTGTGCTATCTAGCCAGCTTGGAACGACTCAGCATCGCTGCCTGCCCGGACCTCCCCCACGTGCCCCCCTTCACCACCCATCTCCCTCCTCTGCCGCCCCACCCATCTAGCCCTTCGAACCCCACCCCTGATCAAAGCAGGGGCTCCTCTCCCCTCCCTCATGACCATGCCAGTCAATGCCGATCGTCTGCTCCGCAAGGGAGGGTGCTGCGTATTGGGCGGCGTACGGGGTCTGGAGGGCGCGGAGGGGAGGAGACGTGGGAGGAGGAGGAAGCGCAGGAGCAGGAGGAGGAGATGCGGGGGGAGATGCAGCAGGGGGTGGCGCAGGAGGAACGGCAAGGGGAGGGGCAAGAGGAGTGGGAAGAGGAGGGGAGGGCGTGGGAAGGGGTGGAACAGGGAGTGGCAGAGGCTGGGCTGGCTGGGGAAGGATATCACTGGAGAGCAGGGAGGCCCTTTCCTGCATCCTCGTTAGGGCTGTCCTCGTTAGTGATACTAGAGATGACGGACTACACTGGGATCCTCGCCCCTGCCTGAAGAACCTTGGCTGCCTGCCCAAGCTGGAGCTTCTCAGGCTGGTCAGACTGGAAAAATTTCACCGGCCTGCCCGACTCGCTCGGGCAGCTGAAAGTCCCTGCGGAAGCTAATGCTTTCTCAGCTGCCAACTTGGAGTGCCTCCCTGCCTCCCTCCCACAGCTTCAAATCCCTTGAGCTGTTGGTGATCCCACAGATGCACCAACCTGGCATTTCTGCCACGTGGCGCAATCTCCGGCCTTCCGAATTTGTCCAAGCTGGCTCTCATCGAGTGTACAAGCTTGTGCACACTGGAGTCGGAAGAAGAGGCAAAGGTTAACACAAGGGACAACGGCACGCTGCGCCATGTGCTTGTATTCGATTGCGGCATCAGATCCCTTCCAACATCTCTCCTCCACATAGGATCGTTGCAAACAATACATTTTAGGAACGGCAGTTGGTTTGGGTTCCCGGTATTTTCCTTGCCTGAGGTGTATGGCTTTTCTAGGCATTCTTGTGAGAGCGTTGAAGGGGGGTTTGTTTACTCTAGGAACTACAGCTATCCGTGTGTGCATTGCCGAGATTTTGTCATAGCCACATGGGATGTGTGAGCATAATCATTTCCTGTAATATTCTCATTGGGAGACGATTCTAAATGTCCGATTCCAGCCTGAAAGCTTATCGGAGCACGTTGTACCGATGATCTTTCGGTCCTGTCGCCTCCAGAAAGTTGGTTCAGTAGAAAGTTTCTTGCCTCTTTCTTTCCCTCGCCTGCTGCAGATTCTGCACCCCTAACCCTGCAGTCCCTGGCCACCGCTGTGTTTCCGCCATGGCTTTTTTCCCTGGCACTATTATCACTTTCTTCTCGGAATCAACATCGGGCGACTCGCCTTCCTCCCGTGACGAGGCGCACCTAGTCCCCTTCCCAGTTAACGACCTCCCCGACGACGTTCTCGCGGTGGTGCTTCGCCTCGTCTCGCGCCGCTCGATCCACCTCGCCTTGCAGACTGTCAATCCAGTCTGCAAGCGCTGGAGCCGCCTCCTCCGCCTCGCGCTCGCCCACGTCGCTATAACGAGGGAAATTACCCCGACTGGCCTCCTGTCCGCGTTAAGAACGTTTTATACGATCTCCCACGTTGATATTGCCGAAGATGTAATCGTGCCGCCGCTCCAGTCCCCGCTTCTTCAAGACGACTTGGTCCGTCGGATCGCTGCCACGTGTCCGCATCTGAAGAGATTTGCTCTTGCAC
>BQMB01002414.1:0-102500 GCA_027943415.1 Closterium sp. NIES-67
GCTCACAAAAGGGTGCGTCCCGTTAAAATCACTTGGTTCATTCTGGAACATACGAGCCTGCCAGACAGGAGTCCGAATTTGACGTCCTCTTGACGCACTCATTGTCACATCGACAACATGCGACACGCTAAGGCAGCAACTTGCGAAAACAAAGTTGTCGCACCGAATCAGAGGTGGTCAATTCAGACGAGCCGCTGATCGCGACCCCAACCATGCGACGTCATCCCCGATTTCATCTAGGTGACTTTGTGGTGCATTGGGTTTCCAGAATGATTGAGTTATGATATACGGTACGTGGGCAACTGGTCCTGCTCGATGAGGAATTTGGGATTACTACTCCCAAATAAACTTCGACCAAACTTCCTTATAGTTGGAATGGTGAAACCCATCACCGCTCAGCTGCATGTTCCCAACAACTACCATATTCAATATTCATTCCACATCATTCTCATACGATTGTCCGTTACGAACTCGACCGATCTCGACTGTCAACGTTTAAATCCAACGGTCAACTATGTACCCGAGCCGACAACAATGCCGGCCAAGATTCTCAATTGAAGATCCTTTTCCTTACTGGGCTCAACTATAGTGCATAAGCCCTTGACTCTCGGAAGGCTAGGCTTGGCAACCTCGACCGTGGGCTGTTCCGTAGCATTCGCCATCGAACCGCCCCACCCCGTTCGCGTGGTTCTCGGCTAGCTCTGTTGTTCGCATGAATTCCCTAGCCTTTCATTTGTATTGACATTCATGTATCAAGCCTATTTATCGCACTACGCATTACTATTATGCTTGAATCATAACAACCTTGGAACTTCCTCACCTTCATTTCCGTCCAGAATGTAACTTTAGTTTGTTTGTTTCGTGGTAGCATGCTGCTTTGTTATTTCGATTTCACCCGTCAACCTTCTCTTGACGCGAACTGAGGTGGAGGTTTTGTTTGTTTTCGCCTGGCAATTTTCGCCCAGGATCGCCAAACATTTTTCGTGCCTTCGCAAAGCTCGTTGATTTCCCGTCTTTTCTTCTCAGCTCGAGTCGCTCATGACAGCATTTGGCTGAATTCGATTTTGCGTCCACTGGACGAAAAACCTGGATTTTTGTTTCCGCGTCGACAGGCTTGCCGAAGTGTTTTTTTGGTTGCGTCATGGTTGGGGTTCCGTCGGAAACGTTCCTGGCCAAACCGCGCCTCGGTTCTGGCCGAAATGCGTCGGAAATTTGTGGTTGGGCATTTTAGGGCGAAAACTGTCCAATTATTTCCGCGGGCGAAATGGCGAGGGCGAAGTTACATCCCGACACCCCTCGAACATTCGCCACAATCATTTCCCGCCCGAACTCTGGCTGAAATTTTCAAGGGCTCGATTCTCTCACCTTCCGAGCATCATTTACGTTAGCGTGATAAAGGATGTCGGCTACACCAGAACTTGATGAGTTTGGTATACGAATTATTGTAGCATGCGTTCTTGTAAAAATGTATCATGTGACACATATGGCAAGGTGGAAAAAATGCATAAAGGAACATTCCTCTCGTTAATTGAATCACAAAAAATATTAAATGGTCAATTTCTATCATTGGGTGTTTTGAATCAATATGTTAGCTACATCAGAAAACGGATCTACGCGAATTTGCGCATGTGCGATGCACGTCATAATTGATGGGATGACCTACACTAATAAAGGGAGACAAGTGGTGTGATGCTCTGACAATTGCATACATATGAGATTGGTGGGGATCTCAAGCAGGTACCTGCGCGTCCCTTCCCTTTCCATTCACTCATCCTTTCGGTCTCAAATACGACGTCGACGAGTTCTGGTGTAAAAAAAGAGCATGCCATTTCTAACCGTGCTATGAAGTTTGCAGAAGGGCAAAAATGACACTGTTTTATTGGCCACTATCCATGCACGAAATAAACCCTGTCAAAATATCTAGGAAGCCTTACTTCCCAATACGCTGTAACGCTGCCGCCGCCCACACGCCAGCCAGCGTCAGCATCAACCGCGGTGCCTTGCTGAAGCCACGCTCTCTCCTCTACACCACCCCTCATTCCAGCCGCAGCTGCTGTCTATCAGAATTGAAAATTGAATAGTGAGAGAGAGATAGTACACACAAATATACCTAAGTGTTGTACCCTCTAGGAGGTGACCCTATACAGTCTATACAAACACAACAAATACACATGTTTGACACACCCCTAGACTGCATAGGGGAAATTCCTAAGCAAGCAGCTCAGGGTGGCACTACTAGTCCAGCCTCTGAGACAAGGGTCTAAAAGACCAGTCAGAAGGAGTACAGACAAGGCAAGAACAAGTACAGGGCGGCACTACTAGTCCAACCACTGTGAGAGGACACAAGTCCAGTCTGAGTGTACAAATATATATAGGACAGTACAACGTCAAGGCCCGAGTAAGTGAGAGACTACAGGAACCAGACCAAGCTGTACACAGTGCCGCTGATGATCTTTAGGCGCAAGCGCCTTCGTAAAGATATCAGCTGTGTTGGCACCAGAGGCCAAGTGTACTACGCGAGCCTGGCGACGCTGCTGTAGCTCGCGCAGGAGGAAGTACCGCAGCTGGATGTGCTTCGCTCTGCCCTCGAGTCGAGGCTCCTGACACAGGAGGATCATGGCCCTGTTGTCAGCGTACAGGACTGGGGCAGAGCTCGGCCGCTGTAGCGGAGTTGTAGCCTCACAGCCTCGCCATGATGAGGCGAATCAGTTCAGCACTGCATCACAAAACATCCCCACCTAACCTCGCCGAAATTTGGGCTGAGGTCAGCCGAAGTGGCCGAAACTTGGCGGAAAAGCATTCCGAGTTTCGGGCTGTTTTCGGAATAGTGAGGCAACTGCATCCCGCATGGGGCTGTGTCGAGCTTCGGGCCGAAAATCGCGACGCGTATTCCGCCAAGGTTCGTAACTGTTTCGGGCTGAAAAATGTGTGACGCCAAAGAGTGTTGCGCGTGAGTGTTTCGAGTGTGATTAGTTCATTATTTAATTGAAATAACTCAAACACTAGAAACACTCTTTCTTCGTTGCCACCTAATTGAGACCACCGACATTTGGCAGCTGACGTGGCAATGTGCAACAGTAAATGCCGGTTTAGGTCGGTACCATGTAGTTAGCTGTTGGCTACAATGATATAATCACGAAATGTGAATATTAAATTGTTAATAAATGCACTAAAAAAACCTGGTTACAATCCTACATAATCACACCTAAAACACCTATACAGCCACCTTCACCGATCCTGCTACTACCACCGCTAATATTGCCTGGTGTCACATATTAGATCCCCTTGCTGATTTTTCCTGCCCCTATATACTTCTAATCTAGCTGCTTCTCCTGCCCCAGCCACTTTTGCTGTCCTGCTGCTTCTGCTGTCCCAGCTGCAACTACTGCCCTAGCGCTTATGCTGCCACCAGCTGCTTCTGCTGCCCTAGCTCCCTCCCCCCTGCCCGACCTTCCTCTTGCTGCTTCCCCCCCTTCCCTCCCCTTGCTAGCTGTCTCAAGCTGACCTAGCTGCCTCATGCTGCCCTAGCTGTCTCATGCTGCCCCAACTGCCTCATGCTGCCCTAGCTGCCTCATGCTGCCCTAGCACCTCCTGCCGCCCTAGCTGCCTCCTGGCGTCTCTACACATGCCACATTATCCATCCCTCACATTTGCTACATCCTTCTGCCCCTCCTGCTCCCGTCCTCCCTTGTTTTCCCTGCTCCTCTTCCCATGATTTTTCAGGCTCCCCTCTACCCATGCCTCTGCTGCGCCCCTTTTCCCATGCATCTGCCACTACCATCTGCTTCCACCCATCATCCCTTAGTATGCTCCTCACTCCAGCACTTGTCCAATCCTCATGCATGTGCTTCCATCCCTGGGCCATTCCGTGCCTCCATTCATCCTCCCTTTATCCCTTGCCATAGCCCCTTCTGCTCCCCATGCTACTGCTGCCCATGACTATCATGCTGCCCATTACTCTCATGCTGCTGCTGCCCATTACTCTCATGCTGCTGCTGCCCATTACTCTCATGCTGCTGCTGCCCATTACTCTCATGCTACTGCTGCCCATTACTCTCATGCTGCTGCTGCCTATGACTCTCATGCTGCTGCTGCCCATGACTCTCATGCTGCTGCTGCCCATGACTCTCATGCTGCTGCTGCCCATGACTCTCATGCTGCTGCTGCCCATGACTCTCATGCTGCTGCTGCCCATGACTCTCATGCTGCTGCTGCCCATGACTCTCATGCTGCTGCTGCACATGCCTCTGCTGCTGCTGCTGCCCATGCCTGTCGTTGCTGCTGCCCATGCCTCTGCCGCTGCTGCTGCCCATGCCTCGCAGCTGCTGCCCATGCCTCTGCCGCCGCTGCTGCCCATGCCTCTGCCGCCGCTGCTGCCCATGCCTCTGCCGCCGTCGCTGCCCATGCCTCTGCCGCCGTTGCTGCCCATGCCTCTGCCGCGCTGCTGCCCATGCCTCTGCCGCCGCTGCTGCCCATGCCCCTGCCGCCGCTGCTGCCATGCCTCTGCCGCCGCTGCTGCCCATGCCTCTGCCGCCGTTGCTGCCCATGCCTCTGCCGCCGTTGCTGCCCATGCCTCTGCCGCCGCTGCTGCCCTGGCCTCTGCCGCCGCTGCTGCCCATGCCTCTGCCGCCGCTGCTGCCCTGGCCTTTGCCGCCACTGCTGCCCATGCCTCTGCCGCTGCTGCTGCCCTGGCCTTTGCCGCCGCTGCTGCCCTGGCCTCCGCCGCTTCTGCTGCCCAAGTCTATTCTGCTGCCGCCACGCATGCCTGCCATTGTTGGCTTCTCCCCCCCCCTCGTTCTGCTCCAGCTGCCCCACCTCCACCACGCCTCACCACCTGCCTCCGCCACTCATGCAAGGGCGCCGCCCGTCCTCATGCGGGCGAGGGTGCGTGCCACGAGCTCGGGTAGTCGGACGCATCAATGCGCACCCCATTGCCGAACTCGAAAACCTCGGCCTCGTCGTCGTACGGCACACCAAGGTTGTCCACGGCGTGCTCCACCCACCTGCGGCAGTGCAACACCATGGCCTCGTACCCCCGGCGATTGTCTTCACTGTCTTGGCTCAGCTTTCCCTCGGCGGTTTTGTAGTTGTGCAGTGTGGCCTCCAACTGTGGCCGTGAATTTCGGGGGGCGACAAAGGACAGGAGAGATAGGCAAACGAGGGTTGTGGGGGAGATGACGATGGGGGGTGAAGGGGGAGGAAGGGGGGGGATGAGTTTATGGAGGATGGAGACATGGAAGGGTTGTTGGGCGTGCGATATTGCTAGGGATAGGGCGAGTGTGCACTCACCGCGTACAGCCCCCAGGCGATCTGGCGGGTCTTATAGCAGCTCATTTGGACGTGGCGCCGCTTGAATCCCCTGCGAAACCCCACAGCAAAGATCAGGGTCGAGAACGGCCACATCCGCGGCTTATCGACGTGCCAGATCAGACCCCACACCTCTGCAGAGGGCAACGATGGGGGACAGGATTCGAGGGCGTGGGGGGAGCAGAGGGGAGGTGGGCGGAAATTTGGAGTAGGACATGAGGGTTTCGAGGGGTGGGGGGTGGGGTGTTGGAGTGGTCGGCTAGCGTGTGGGGCAGCGCATGTGATCCATGGCATGAAAAAACGGTGAGAATGGCATGAAAGTAAGGACTGACCATCCGTGTTGTCTCGGACGAGCTGTTCATCGGTGTACCAGGCGGTTGGGCAGGTGAGCTCCCTCGGCAGGCTGCTGGCGTACTTTTGGTTCCGATGCAGCCCCAGCGCGGTCAACACGATCTTGCGCAAGATCCCCCGATCGTGCTACGTGTGTTGGAGATCTGGTCGTGGAAGACGCCTCGTGTGGTCGAGTCGTTCATTGTCCACAGCAGGTTCAGGCACTCGATGATGTGTGCCGCAAAGTCCTCGCCGAATGAACGCAGAATCTCTTTAACCGTGGGGTAAAACTGGATTTTTGCAGCAGCACAGAGCCAGAACATGCGCGTTACAAGGTTGTAGCACTTGGCCTGCAGCATCACGGTTTGTAGAGGGGGGGGGGGGGGGGGGGGGTGGGGGATGGGGGGGGGTATATGGAGCGAGGAAGGGGGGTGGGGAGGGAATAGGAGGGGGTTGGGGTGGACGGGACACAGATGGGGAGGGGAGCTTAGGACATGATGAGATGGGAGAGTTTAGGGTTGAGCGAGATGCACGGCTGCCATGCCATGCACTGCTGCCAAGCTAGGCACTGCTGCCAAGCTAGGCACTGCTGCCTAGCTAGGCACTGCTGCCTAGCTAGGCACTGCTGCCAAGCTAGGCACTGCTGCCTAGCTAGGCACTGCTGCCAAGCCCCGCTCTGCTGCCAAGCTACGCACTGCTACCAAGCCACGCACAGCTGCCAAGCCACCCACTGCTGCCAAGCCACGCACTGCTGCCAAGCCACGCACCGCTGCCAAGCCACGCACTGCTGCCAAGCCACGCACTGCTGCCAAGCCACCCACTGGTGCCAAGCCACGCACTGCTGCCAAGCCACGCACCGCTGCCAAGCCACGCACTGGTGCCAAGCCACGCACTGCTGCCAAGCCACGCACTGCACCTGCACGGCCATTCACTGCTGCCAAGCCACGCACCGCTGCCAAGCCACGCACTGCTCCCAAGCTAGGCGCTGCTGCCAAGCTAGGCATTGCTGCCTAGCTAGGCACTGCTGCCAAGCCCCGCTCTGCTGCCAAGCTACGCACTGCTACCAAGCCACGCACTGCTGCCAAGCCCCGCTCCGCTGCCAAGCCACGCACTGCTACCAAGCCACGCACTGCTGCCAAGCCACGCACCGCTGCCAAGCCACGCACTGCTGCCAAGCCACGCACTGCTGCCAAGCCACGCACTGCCGCCAAGCCACGCACGCTGCCAAGCCACGCACCGCTGCCAAGCCACGCACTGCCGCCAAGCCACGCACTGCTGCCAAGCCACGCACTGCTGCCAAGCCACGCACTGCTGCCAAGCCACACACGCTGCCAAGCCACGCACTGCTGCCAAGCTAGGCACTGCTGCCAAGCTAGGCATTGCTGCCAAGCTAGGCACTGCTGCCAAGCTAGGCACTGCTGCCAAGCTAGGCACTGCTGCCAAGCTAGGCACTGCTGCCAAGCCACGCACTGCTGCCAAGCCACGAACTGCTGTCAAGCCACACACTGCTGCCAAGCCACGCACTGCTGCCAAGCTAGGCACTGCTGCCAAGCTAGGCACTGCTGCCTAGCTAGGCACTGCTGCCTAGCTAGGCACTGCTGCCAAGCCCGCTCTGCTGCCCAGCTACACACTGCTGCCCAGCCACGCACGGCTGCCAAGCCACACACTGCTGCCAAGCCATGCACTGCTGCCAAGCCATGCACTGCTACCAAGCCATGCACTGCTTGGTACTGCTGCCAAGCTAGGCACTGCTGCCAGGCTACGCACTGCTGCCTAGCTACGCACTGCTGCCAAGCCACGCCCTGCTTCCAAGCCATGCACTCTTGCCAAGCCATGCACTCTTGCCAAGCCATGCACTCTTGCCAAGCCATGCACTCTTGCCAAGCCATGCACTCTTGCCAAGCCATGCACTCTTGCCAAGCCATGCACTCTTGCCCAGCCATGCACTCTTGCCCAGCCATGCACTCTTGCCAAGCCATGCACTCTTGCCAAGCCATGCACTCTTGCCAAGCCATGCACTCTTGCCAAGCCATGCACTCTTACCATGCCAAGCAGTGCCACCAAGCCACGCACTGCTGCCAAGTCAGGCAGTGCTGCCAAGACAAGCATTGCTACCAAGCCTAGACACTACTAACAAGCCAAGCGGTGCTACCAAGCCAAGCAAATGTACCGACACTAGCACTGCTATCAACCGACAGCACTGTTACACGCATGCCGCCACTGCTACCCTGGCCAATACCGTACCGCGATCGGCTTCTGACAGAACCGTCCCAGGCCCGGGTCCTACCCGAGCACCCACCCAAGCCACGCACCTGCCAGCCCATATCCTGCTCACCTTGAAGTCCTCCGCCGCCAGGAGAACCTCACGGCGAGCCAACGTGGCTGGACTCGGCTCCTCCTGGCTTCCCTGTCCAGTGGACGCCGGGCCATTCCCATTCGCCACCCGACCAGCTGCGTACATCGCCCGCTGCCCGTCGATGAAGGCCGTGACAGTGGCCAGCAGCGCGGTCTTCATACGGTCCAGCTCAGCCCTAGAGACGTACTTCTTCTTCGACGCCTTCTCATGGACGGCACGTAGCGCGCGTGGCCCAGCGCTGGAAGATGGGAGGACCACTGCGGCGGTGTTGGGGGCAGCGTCATTGTAGCGCAGGGTCGAGGTTAGGGTGGCTCCACCTGTCGGCGCCATGCGTCTTGTGCCTAGCTGAAACTGCTGCACCACCGGCGGACCGAGGCCAGACTGGGGGGGGCTGTACACAAAGGGTAGGGTGTACCATGGTGTGCAGTTGTGGCAAAAGGGTGCACGTGAATGTCAGACTGTCAACAGGCGCATAATAGGGATACATAATGCACTGGCATGCCAGTGCATACCACAAGCGTACGTGACAAGGAAACCAGGGCAGATGCATTGCACACGTCAGGGCGAGGGCAAGGGCAGGGGCGCTGTAGTTGCATGGTGTCTGACAGCAGCAACGGTCAACGGTGCACGTACCCTGCATCTCCGGTGCTCTCTTCTGCTTGGTCTTCCCTGCACGATGGGCCGGGTTGATAGCATTGCAACAGTCATGTCAAGGAAACAGGGGGGTGTTCAAATTATATAAGTTATAATTTAATATAGGCTTGGTAGGTTGTTACTGAACCTTTTCTGTAGAGGGTAACAACCCGGGCTATATTAAATTTATAATTACCCGGCTCTGCCACTCCCCCGCTCTTGGGGTAGGAGACGAGAGGAAGCGGGGTTGGGAGGATTTCAGTGGTAGCTCGGGTTGAGAGAGAAAAGGTTATAACAACCTGCCAAGCCTATATTAAATTATAACAACCTACCCCCCGCTCTGCCACTCCCCCGCTCTTGGGGTTACCTGCACCTGCACGGGGGAAGTGGGGTGGGGATGCATAGGGTACAGGGACCAATTTCTGGTGCCGCGAGTTTGTAATGCAGTGTGATGAGTCCGCGCACCACGATGAACACTGCCAACGCTCTAGCATAGCAGAAGCCTGTATGGCATAGAGCAAGGGACAGAACAGGCAATGAAGTGTACGTAACAACGTCACGAGCCAGACAGACGATGACACCCAAACTGACGCTGGCGTGCCTTCACCTCGGGAGCCCTTTGCCTTCCCAGTCGCTTCTTGGAGACGGCGACCAGACGGTGTGGGCGAGCCCGCCCTGCCGCGTCCGCGCCCGACCGTTCCTGCCTAACGTCGCCCGCCTCTCCGGCTGCCTTCTGCCGTTGCCCGCCGTTCCGCGTCTTCATCTTCCCACCCTCCCCAGCTGCACCGCCCGCCGCTCCAATTTTCATGTAGCGACCCCTGTTCATGGCACGCTGGTCCTCGTCGTCCATGTCATACCCATCGCTCTGCCCCACAGCGGCCACTGCCGCCTCAGCTGGGGAGGCGAAGAGCTTATCAAAAGTAACGTCGTTCTTGCCCGCCGCCGTCTCGGCCACCGCAGCCTGCCCCATGCAAGCAGACTGCTCCGCCTCGCCCTCCGAGCTAGCTTCGTCGGCAGACTCAGAATCCGAAGATGAGTCTGAGGAGCTGGTATCCGTGCCGGAGCCAGACTGGGCGTGCCTCTGGTCGCCCTCTTCGCCGGACTCGCTCTCGCTACTGTTGCTGTCACCTTCCCCCTCCTCGTCTTCTCCCCCCTCACCGGCCGCTGCACATGGAGCGTCGGTGATGGCCTCTGCAGCACGGACGCCGCTGCCCCCGTGGTGACGTGGCAGTTGGCTCTGAAGCTGTGGCTGCACCGGGAGAGGCTGCAGCTGCAAAGGTTGCTGCTGGAGAGGCTGCTGCTGCAGAGGCTGCTGCTGGAGAGGCTGCTGCTGCAAAGGCTGCTGCTGGAGAGGCTGCTGCTGCAGAGGCTGCTGCTCCAGAGGCTGCTGCTCCAGAGGCTGCTGCTGCAGAGGCTGCTGCTCCAGAGGCTGCTGCTGCAGAGGCTGTTGGTGCAGAGGCTGCTGCTGGAGAGGCTGCTGCTGCAGAGGCTGCTTCTGGAGAAGCAGCTGCTGGAGAAGGTGCTGCTGGAGTGGCTGCTGCTCGAATGGCTGCTGCTGGAGTGAATGCTGCTGGAGTGGCTGCCCCTCACGATGGCTTGGCAGCGCTTGCATCGGTCGCGCATCAGCATGCGTACGCTTGTGCTTGCGCGTGCCCTCCGCCTTATCACCCCGACGCTTGTGCTTGTGCCCCATGACGTCGTTGGTAGCTAATGCAGGGACTGGTGTTAGCATCCAAAGGAGGGAAGCTGCATATGTACGGCCAGGCCAGCTCCACACCCGCCTCCTGGGCCGATCGCTCGCGGCGACACGGGCCACGACGGCCTTGTCTTGCCGAGGGAGGACGAGGGGAGTGTGGAAGGGGGTAGGGATAGGAGCCACGACGAGGAGCGAACCGAGGATGGTGTCGCCATGTCTGCGTCAGACGTGCCGCGCAGTCTGACGAGTGGTGCTGGCGATGCGTGCCTATGGCGATGCGTGCCGCTGGCGATGCGTGCCGTTGGCTGCTGGCGTGCCGCTGGTGATGCGTGGCGATGGCGATGCGTGGCGCTGGCGATGCACGGCTTGAGATATGCGTGGCGCTGGAGATGCGTTCGCCCTGCAGCGGCGCTAACGGGGTGTGGCGGGGATAGATCTCGGAGCCGCGCAAAGGTGGCGTCGCATCGCCCGTCAAATGAGTGCGGGCACGTCGCACGGCCTTCCGTGTCCTGGTCGCCACTCGCTCGCCACCACACGTGTCGAGGCGGCCTTTCAGCACACACTGTGCGTCGCGCGTGCCGCTGCCTATGCGTGCCCTTGAATGGCCGTCTATCGTGGGTGTGAAACAAGTCTGGGTACGGTGCCGCCTTTCATTGCCGGTGCACAAGGGCAAGACGCACGCGGGAGACCTGGCACTATGACACTCTCGCCTTGAGCGCCGCTGCTACTGGCTTGGCGTGCTCCAAGGGAGTGCAGCCAGGGGAACGTGGGGATCCGTTACGACAGACAGCAGGAAAAGGGCGATCGGGTGGGCCACCGTGAGACGAGCGAAGGCGGGAAAACGTGAGATGGGTGAGGGACTGCCGTTGAATGACTAGGGAGCTATCAGGGTGACGGATGGAGTGGGAGAGGGAGGAAGGAAGGAGTCTAGTCTATCCTCCCACTGCCTCGATGGACGAAGAAGCTGTAATTGTGTGGATCGATCTAAGCAGTGCTGGTTCAGCTCTCTCTCACATTGGTCCTAACACAGTTAACAGACACCGCACACACCAAGACAGCAGTGCAGGGTTCGGTTCGGGCTGGTGTACAGTACTGGTGAGACTGGTTTTGGGAAGCCCCCCAAAACCGCAACGCACACACACGCGGTCGGGGTCGCGCTGGCTGTGTTTCAGGGCGTTGGATAGTTGCATATTTTCTTTTAGGGTTTCAGAACAGGGTCTGGCGTGGCGTTGCGATCAAGGGCGGTTGGGTAACGGGCGACTGACACGATAGGCCCGCTAAACGATGAGAATGCACACTCGCACGCGAACTTGAGAATGGGCAGTCGAAATTGCCCCCCGACATGTGCAACGCAGAGTCACCCGACAACCTGGATTAAAAAAACAGTACAGCACTGCCTGGGCAGAACTCTTTCACGCGTGTTCCGCAATTGGAAAATATGGCGACATCAACAACGCAGGAAAGACCTTTCCAGCCATTGGTTCTAAACTAACGGTGAGCAGCACTTCTAGTTGTCGCTAATCGCAAGTGTCCGCCAGCCTGGCTGAGACCACCACCATTACACTGTAGTCGATGCCAACGAACAGCCCGTCCTATTGTACTGTAGTGCATTGAGCTCTTGCCCGGGCATTAAGCTTGAACATGGTTGTATCCCAAATTTGCGTACACTGGAATGTAATTTATTGTACATGCTTAGACAACATACTATGAATACTAGCACTGCATGTTAGTGTGCAGGTCCACCAGGTAGTGTTCATCCCCCGCGGGCCCCCACCCGTCCTCCGCTCGCCAACCCCTGATCCGCCCGCATAATGTCAGGCCCACCCATCATAGAAGCAGCACGCAACAAGATGACCCGTGCCTTGGCCCGCTGCAGTGCCATGCCGATAGCATCCTAAATAGAGACCCCACCAAGTAAGCTGCAAAAGACTTCTCATTCCCAACACCCGCCCCCTTGCTCCTCGCCACCCGGTGTGGAGTAAACTGCACACACCGATGCCGCTGCACCAATGCCTTATAGTCTGCCGTCTTGGACTTCTCCCGCTCGCGAGCTCAGGGTCCATACGCGCCTGCGCCCACGCCCACATGCCCATCCCCAGCCTCGCGCCGGCCCGCGTTCCCTCCTCATCCGCAACCGTGCCCTCGTCGCCGCCCCCAGTCACACCCCCGCCCCCGCCCCCGTCCACCACCCCACGCTCCAGAAGGCAACACTTTTGTAAATGCACCTCCAGGCCAAGCCCCCCAGCCACTCGCGCAGGATGTCGTACGCCATAAGGACCCGGTCTGTGCGGATTGGCCAGCAATCCCCTATTAAATTGCGTTCATGAGCCATAACACAGCACACGCGGTGTCCATATGCTTTGCAAAGATGAGTTGGCATCATCAAGATGACGATCTCGCAGCGAACCTGAAGTGCTCTCCATGCCTTGCCTTAAACAGGCGACTAAGACACGGAAACAGCCGTCACGCTCATGCACGTGCACCCCTCGATGTGAAACTTAGCCATCAATATGTTGTTTTGGTGTGCTTTGCTCAGGCCACTCCAAACCCAGGATCCAAATTCCACCAGGACATCGAATTCGCGTCGTTCATAAAATGCGCTCGGTCCGTGCACGAAACAAGCGACTAACACACGAAAACAGCCGTCACGCTCACGCACGTGTTGCTCAGGGTGTGAAAATTGGCGAGCAATACCCTCTTGTAATGTGATTCGCCTAGGCCACTCCAAACCCAGCATCAAAATTCGTGGGGACGTCGAATTCGCAGCGTTCTTCGATCAATCTCTCTCCTTGCACGAAAGGAGCGGCCAAGACACAGAGACATCCGTCACGCTCACGCACGTGCTGCTCAGGTCTGAAAATTGGCGAGCAATACCCTCTTGTAGTGTGCTTCGCCAAGGCCACTCCAAACCCCGCATAAAATTTCGCGGGGACGTCAATTCGCAACGTTCTTCCATCGACCTCTCTCCTTGGACGAAAGGAGCAACCAGACACAGACATCCGTCACGCTCACGCACGTGCTGCGCAGGTTGAAAATTGGCGAGCAATACCCTCTTGTAGTGTGCTTCGCCCAGGCCACTCCAAACCCGGCATCAAAATTCGCGGGGACGTCGAATTCGCAACGTTCTTCCATCGACCTCTCTCCTTGGACGAAAGGAGCGACCAAGACACAGAGACATCCGTCACGCTCACGCACGTGCTGCGCAAGGTCTGAGAATTGGCCATAAATACCCTCTTGTTGTGTGCTTCGCCCAGGCCACTCCAAACCCGGCATCAAAACTCGCGGGGACGTCGAATCCGCAGCGTTCTTCAATCGACCTCTCTCTATCTGCACGAAACGAGCGACCAAGATACGCGAACTGCCGTGTCTCCCAAGCACGTGCAACACAGGGTGTGAAACTTGGCCAGCAGTCACGTCTTGTGCAGTGCACTGCCCAGGGCACTCCTAACCTGGCGTAACAAATCGTCGTGCAACCCAAGCTCGGTATACTGCCGAGACGCAGCGGCCAGTGTTGCATTGCTGCTCCATCTGGTCTCAGCCACCCTCTAGCCCATATGAAGCGAGAGAACCTGCCGCGCGCACTTGCGCATTGCTGTAAACTTTGAACATATACATGTGCACGATTTACAGCGCAAGCATAGACATCCACTTCAATCGGAATAGGTCATGAGGATAAAGTGAGAACTGTACGCCACTCCATTACCCTAGGAAAGCGTAATGTTGGAATGTGGTAGAGAAGCCTTCCACATAGGGCAGATGCAACAGCACTATCATTTGTGGTCCAATCGAATGTGTGAGCATAGAATTGCATGGGTCGGATTGCCACGTATCTATTTCATACCTTTCCACTTACTAGTTGGAGCACTGTATTATGTTTAACAGTTACGACGATCCTACATTGCTGTACAACGCAACATCAGCAGGCTCAACACTCGTGTCTCAATTGGAAACGCGAAAAGCTCGTTCAGAGTACCCCGACCCCGATGTCGGCGTCAATATACTACTGACATCGGAGCTTTCTGAACACGCTCTAAGGGTATGGGACAACAGGTCCAGTTGGCAATATCACGTTCCGAAGCTGGGTAGGTACCGCGTCCAACCACGTATTCAACAATCGTTACCACATCAAAACCGCCTCTAAACCACCCAATCATTCTTGACCAGGGCGAAACGGACCCGATGTCCCACGCCCGAACCATACTCGTGTCCGATTGCGCCAGCGCATCGGTTGGAAGCGGAAATCCTGCCACAACCACAGATCTGTTTTGTGCGTCACTCCTCAGCTGTTGTGCAGAGGCTAGGGCAATTTTTCCCCGCTAGTCTAACAGCCACCACGCACTAAGCTGCGCGGCACCACACAGGTGTGACCACCGAGAAGCGCGCTGCTCGACTCTGGCTAGTCATAGACATTCAAACCAACCTGGATGTGCGACACCACGTTGGAGTGATCCCCGAATCACGCGCAGCTCATTCCCCTAGTCGAATTGCCTCCACGTATCTAGCTGTGCGACACCACTTAAGAGTGACCACCGTGGAGCGCTGTGGGCGACACGGAACGTGCCTAGGCTCACGCGCCCTAGTGTATCCGTGCTAGACCTAGTATATATTCTGAAACGTGCTACCCACGTTATCGGTCTAGACAATGGCTCTCTAGGACCTGGATGCCCAGCATGAGGTCATCTACTCCAGTCACTTGCGAGTTCTGCGATCGTTCGTTTCGCAATGCCCAGGCGTTTGGCCAGCACAGGGGTTCCCACCCCCTGTGCCGCCGGGGCATCCGGTCTAATCAGGCCCGGGCAGCGCGCGGCGCTGAGCATAACCCATTCCTTGGATTAGATGCAATCCGCGACGCACGTCCCGTCGACGAGGAGGACGACGACATGCCAGACCTTGAGTCCGACTCATATTCGGACGACGGTGACGAAACTTCGTCCACCGTAAGCGACTCTGCCACCAGCCGCGAGGAGAATGATGAGGAGGAACGCTTCTGGGCAGAGGAGCAGGTCCGCAGGGACTTCGAAGACGCTCCACGTCCGCTGCAGGCCACGGCCGATCAGCCTCCAGTGCTGAACGTCGCGGCGCTGCGTTTTTTGCACTTCGTGCGGGAGGTGAACGGGCGCATTGGCATGGCCAACGCTGATGTCAACCGGCTGCTGCAGTTGTTCATGCACCCCGAGATGGCCCAGCGTGTGCTCTCTGAGTACACCAATGTCCGCGAGATGGAAGCATTCGAGCTGGAGCAACTCGATGGCCTCGGGCGCGGATGGTCCACTGTCACTTTCCAGGTCGAGGGCCAGCCGCCGCAGACCATGCACCTCCGCGACGCCTCGCAAGTGAGTGACTAGGTGCGTATTTCCAGCCCCTCAACACTGTCAAGCCTCCTTTGCCCCTAATACGTAGGCTTGCCATGACCTAACTCTGGCTTGTATGCCTCGTGTGCCTCCTCTCGCAGGCGTTTGCTGACATCTACGGCAATCCGAACAATGCGGAGGGCTTCATGCTTCGGCCACGGATTGACAGCGACCCTGCCACTGGACAGCGGCAGTTTTCCACCCCAGACACGGGCACATGGTGGCACGACGCTCAGGTATGCCCGCACCTGCTAATGCGTGAACCGTCCCATGCGTTGGACCCATGCCATTCATTTGACGGCAAATATTAGGCAGCTGCACCATGCAATCCTATCCTCCCTGCCCCATTTTCCTACGTTGTTGCGCGTGTAATCGTGGCAGGCCGAGATCGGTGAGGATGCGTTCGTTGGGGCGGTCAACCTCTACAGCGACGTCACTCATCTGAGCGAGAACGGCCGGAAGAAGGCCCACCCGCTGATGATGACCCTTGCTAACGTCTCACAGACGAAGCGATGGGCCACATCCGGCCACTGCCTGCTTGGCACGTTCCCCATCCCGCCCCGCTCAATGCCATCGGCGCAGAAGACCGAGCTGTGGGATCGATTCGCGGTGACCGCGCTAGAGCCCCTGTTCGCCGGAATGGAGAGGTGAGAACGATCTTTCCCACCGACGCATCCGCCCCTGTCCGCATTCTTGGCCATCCGCACGCGTCCTTTCCCAGCATTGGCTTTCCATGCCTTGGCTTCCCCAGCCCTCGCTTTCCCTGCCTTGTACTTCCCTGCCTTGAATTTTCCTGCCTTGGATTTCCCTGCCTTGGCTATCCCTGCCTTGGCTATCCCTGCCTTGGCTATCCCTGCCTTGGCTATCCCTGCCTTGGCTATCCCTGCCTTGGCTATCCATGCTTTAGCTATCCCTGCCAAGGCTATCCCAGCCTTGGCTATCCCAGCCTTGGCTATCCCAGCCTTGGCTATCCCAGCCTTGGCTATTCCTGCCTTGGCTATCCCTGCCTTTGCTATCCCTGCATAGGATTTCCCTGCCTTGGATTTCCCTGCCCTGGGTTTTCCTGCCTTAACTATCCCTGCCATGCCTTCACCAGCCGTTGCATTCCCTGCTCATGCCTCCCTTGCATGCCCTTGTCTACCCTGCCCGCACCTCCGCATTTCCCCTCTCCTTGCTCGCCCCTCCTTGGCTCCGGCAGGGGTTTCTTGCTGAAGGACCCTAACGGGGTGGAGCGGGTGGTGAAGCCGAGGCTCTATGCGTGGGCGTGCGACTATCCTGAGAGCGGGAAGATCAGCGGTACACTGTCGGGCGGGACGGAGAGACCCTGCAGCATCTGCTATGCGCAGAAGGTAAGCCCACCCAGTTCCATCCCCCCCCCGCACTCTCCACCCTGGCTAGCTGATTTCGATGTCACCTCTGTTCTCTCCGAAACCCTGCTCCGTGCAACGCTGGTCCCACTGCCACGTGCAGGACCACCTGTGGGCGGTCCAGTCGCCCAACGTCACCCGCACGGTGTCCGACCAGCGCTGGATTGTGGCGAACCACCGTGCTCTCTCCCCGAATCCGGAGAAGACCGTGGGATCATTCTTCTCCACCTTCCCCTCCGAGGTATACTCCATGCGCGACGTGGTCCCCCCCAACACCCTTTCGACCTGCCTTGTGCTCCCCACCCCCACAGTCCATGTTTCCCTGACCTCCAACAACATGTTATGTCGCCTCATTCCCGGGTGTGCCTTTGCAGAGCGTGCTCTGGAAGTGGGAGATCCCGCGTGCCCCCTGGAGCAACCCCTACCTGGCCATCATGCCAGACATCATGCACCAGGCGGACCTTGGGATCCTGCACCACATCCTGGCTGCCATCCGCACCAAGCTCCCCAGGGAGCTGGGGGTTTTTGACGGGTATGCATGACCCCACCCTTTGCCCTTGTCTCCCGATTCGAGATATTGCACACACTCAGATGCGGGTCGTCCCTTGCTACCCATGCCCACCCCCAGGCGCCTCTCGTACGTCCGGGATCACACGCGGATCACCCACCTCCGCTTCCCGGAGACGACGTACTTCGCCACCGGTGCCAACCTGGCGGCATTCAAGCACCGCGCCGTGCTCCAGGTACACACGCTGTGTGTCCCACAGCCATGCCCCATCTCCCTCTGTGTTTTCCACAGCCATGCCCCATCTCCCTCTGTGTTTCCCACAGCCATGCCCCATCTCCCTCTGTTTTTCCCACCGCCATACTCCATCTCCATCTGTGTTTCCCACTGCCTTGCCCCATCTCCCTCCGTGTTTCCCACCGCCATACTCCATCTCCCTCTGTGTTTCCCACAGCCATGCCCCATCTCCCTCTGTTTTTCCCACCGCCATGCCCCATCTCCCTCTGTGTTTCCCATAGCCATGCCCCATCTCCCTCTGTTTTTCCCACCGCCATACTCCATCTCCATCTGTGTTTCCCACTGCCTTGCCCCATCTCCCTCCGTGTTTCCCACCACCATACTCCATCTCCCTCTGTGTTTCCCACTGCCTTGCCCCATCTCCCTCCGTGTTTCCCACCGCCATACTCCATCTCCCTCTGTGTTTCCCACAGCCATGCCCCATCTCCCTCTGTGTTTCCCACAGCCATGCCCCATCTCCCTCTGTTTTTCCCACTGCCATGCCCCATCTCCCTCTGTGTTTCCCACAGCCATGCCCCATCTCCCTCTGTGTTTTCCACAGCCATGCCTCATCTCCCTCTGTGTTTTCCACAGCTATGCCCCATCTCCCTCAGTTTTTCCCACTGCCATGGCCCATCTCCCTCTGTGTTTCCCACAGCCATGCCCCATCTCCCTCTGACTTTTTTACCTCCCTCAATGCCCTCGGTGCAACTGTCCCTCCCTCCTCTGTTGCGCACACGCTGCCCATGGTATTTCCACCTCAGCAACCACACGCATTTGCTGCACCTATGATGCCCTCCATTTCTTCACATCATCCGGCCGTCCACACCACGCTTGGGCGCATACCCATGCGCTTGCTGTGCCCATCTCATTTGTCGTCGGTACCCACTTGTGCTGCCTACTCGAAACTCCCAACTCCAGGTCCTCGTCTTCATCGTGGCGGACAAGCTGACGCCGGATGAGATGGAGGCACTCCGGCTGTACCTGGAGTGGTACCTCCTTTGCTGCCGTGTGCCAGGGCACACAGAGGGCTCTCTGCTGCAGCTTGAGGGGTTGACCCTCAGGTATTTCTGGATGTGAACTGTTAAGGAGCATATTTGCCGTGCGTTAGACGTGATTGAAACTCTGGTGAATGTTGAACACTTTCTATGTTTCAACACCTGCTAGGTAGGACCAATCTTTATGTCATAATCACATGTGAAATCCCTAACACCAGGTTGGTCACCAAGCTGCAGAAAGCATTCCCCTCGCAGAGATCGTCGTGGTGCATCATCAAGACACACTTGATGTCGCACTACCCCGACGCGATTCGCCGAGCGGGTCACGAATCCGAGTACTCGACCAACATGTTCGAGCACCTCCACGGCCCGCTCCTTAAGCGCATCTACCGCCGCTCAAACAAGAGGAATGTCGATGCGCAGATCATGAAGCATCATGAGAGGCGGGCTGCGTACCTGACGCTCGACAACGAGGAGGGCATTCGGGACACATGCATGCAAAAGGTACAAACCATAAGAAAAAGTTTGCAACAAACTAACACATGAGCTTAACAACCATCGTGCGCTCGCGCAGTCCATGGACACAGGGGAGCGAGTCCTCACCAAGGAGGCATACACCATTCTGGTTACACCTCCTACTGAGCCGGTCAAGAAGAACTGGTTCTTTGAGAAGTGGGCTCAGCAACACCCTCAAGCGCACAAGGCATTTGGGGGTGCTTTGGAGCGCTATGGAGTGAGCGCCACCAAAGTGCGAGTAAGTTCCTTTCTTTCACGTCGTAATCTCGCTGGACACCGCAAGCAATATAGGAAATTTACAGCTGCCCATACACACCTCCATGCAGGCTCACACGTCATTGGCTGTACCGGCATCCGTCAAGGAGCATGGTGCTCGAGTGGCGCATTACGTCAGGGCAACCCCGGAGTGCCACAAGAAGCGTTGGTATTCGGACGTGGCGCTGCTGCTTGATGGAGAGGAGGTGTATGGCAGGCTGTTCCTTCTCTTCCATCTCAAGCGTAGGGGAGAAAGGGAGGATCTGGCATTTGTCCGCTTGTGGCTCGCTGGAGGGTTGGACGATGCGACGCGCTGCAAGCGCCTTCGCTGGCGGGAGGACGATGAGGGCTACCATGTAGTTCCGATCAATGCCATCTTGCGCCACGTGCATGTGATCCTCTCGTTCCATGACTCGTGCGTTTTTCTTTTGACTCGTGCGTTTTTCGTTTTTCTGTGCGAGCAGGTTCTTGCGCCACTCTGCCCGAAGTCCTTTTGGAATGCATTTCTGCAGAGTCGCTTCTGCCGAAAGGGTCGCCCGCAGAAATGTCTTCGACACGATACTTCTGCAGAGGACAACCCTTCTGCGAATGCCTCCTTGGCGCCAAATCGGCAGATGGTCTTTTACACTCTCTTTTCTGCCAACACCGCTTCTACAAAAGCACAGAAGTCTCTAAAATTCATCTACATAAAAAACGCTCCTGTTCTGCCACTCTGACAGAACCGCTTTTCTGCCACCAACGAAAACTGCTCCTCTGCCACTTCCCGCAGAGCCTCGCCTTGTCCACAAATCTGCTCTTCGTCGATGGGCCATTCTGCAGGGCTCGTGTCCGCAGACTTCGTTGATATGCCATTTCCGCAGACTTTTGCAACCTTCGCAAGATCAGGGCTATTTTCAACAGTGCCATCGTGCCGCAGTGCCGCCTTTCTGCCGTACCGCTGTGTCACCGTGCCGCCGTATCGCCGTGTCGTCGTGCCGTCGTACCGCCGTATAGCTGAACTCGTGGGATGGCGGACCCTATGCTCCGCTTGGACGCAGAGGGACGCAGAGGGGCTTCAGACCGACTTTGAGGTGTGGCTCGTTGACCTTCGTCGTCACCTTACAGGTCAACGCCAAGACGGTCACTCCCTGGCTGTTCATGTCGATGGCCTGCTTCCCCGCCCCGCTGCGCATGTTGCCTTCCCTGACGCCCCCACCACTGCTGAGCGTGAGGCTTTTCCGCTGCTGTGCTTGCTCGCGCTGTCTGGGAGTCACGCGTCACCATTGCGCAACTTGCTATTAGTCACGCCCTCCCCCTGTCTCAACGTCCTTGCTCTACCACTGTAGCGAACGCCCTGGAATTCTTAGATGCAGTCATCGCGCGCTATTCCACCCCCGCCTCAAACTCTGCTGGCCGCCTGATCCTTCCCATGCTGTTCCCTGATCTTGCGTCCTTCCCCACTATCGCCGATCTTGCCACTCACCTTCGCGCACTTGAGACTAGCAACCGCACTGCTAGCACTGAGACTCAGATCACTGCCTTTCTGCCGCCGCTCTGCGCTACCCTTTACCTCATTGCCACGCGCCTCCCCGACCGCCTAGCCACTTCCCGCGACCACTTCCTTAGTCAGCTCCCAGGTGACCTCACCCTCTTCGCCTTTATCACCGTTCTGTCTGCGATAGAGACCCACCAGCACATCGCTCAGTCTATCGGTACTGCACTGGTCCCTATCTTTCAGGGTTGTGCTCCCTCTCAGTGCTCTTACTCTGACGTCTCTGCCACTGTTGCTGAGACCGCCACTGCGGCCTTAGCGCAGCCACGCCCGGGTAGGGGCCGCCGCCCCAAGGGGGGCCTTGGCGGAGGGAAGGGGGGTGGGTGTGGGGAGGGTGGAGGAGGTAGGGGGGGGGACGGTGGTTCGGATGAGGGGACAGGGGTTGGTGCCCTGCAGCAGCAGTAGCAGCCGCAGCCTCAGCAGCAACAGCCACAGCAGACTTAGCAGCAGCAGCAGCAGCAGCTGCTGCAGAAGTCGCCGCTACAGTAGTAGTTGTCGTGGGGACCCTCGCCGCCATGGTGGACTGGGGGCACTGGTGGCGGTGGTCATGGTGGTGGGGGGCGCAGCTAGGTGTCGGGTGGCAACTCCAGCGCGGTCACCTGTCAGTACCAGCTTCAGACCGGCCCCCGCCGCGGCACCGTCTACGACCGTTCCAGCCACACCGCTGCCCGCTGTTACCGCCACCTGGACGACCTGTTCCGCCACCGCTTCGGTCTCGCGTCAGACCCTCCTGACTGGTACGCCCTGGCTCGTGACGTGTGCCTGTCTTTGAGCTTGACATGGATCAAATAAGGAATGCTATGTCTGTCATGTATGCTAATGACTCTAGTATGATTGGACCTTATTACCTGGTATTGCCTAGAGAAGGTGTGTCCCCTGAGTATAGTCTAGGCTCCCTTGTTGTGTCAGGCATAGGACACCCTGCCTTGTTTAGCCTAGGTTCCACGCTAGCCCCTCCGCCGGCTGGCGCTACTGCCTGCTCTCCTTTATGCTTACAGTAACTCTGGCCAGTCCTCCTGCTTCTTTCGCGACCACACTGCGCTCACGCCGCTTGCTACCCCCGCCGCTATAGTGCTTGCTGACCCCTCCTCAGGTCTGGTAGTTGCCCGTAGTTCCACTACCCTTCACTGTCCGGCGGTCCCCTTGGGCTCTCTTACAGGCCTAAACATCCCCACGGTCTGTACCGGGGCCGCCACTGGTGCCCCTCTGAACACGTTCCCCCGGGACCCTGTGTCTGGCCTGTTTACACTTGACACTGCTTCCCCCCTAGTAGAGGCGTCCCCCTAGGTGCCTGCGGCGACCCAGATCGCTGCGGCTTGCTCGTATCGGTCGCTCACTCACCCGTCGCTTCCGTGACACCACCGCCTAGGTCATCCCGCACTCCCGCGTCTGCGTCACATGTTTCATCACGGTCTTGTCTTTGGTCTCCCTAAGTAGCTCCCTACCCTTCCTCTCTTGCCTGCGCCGCCATGCACGCCTTGCCTCGAGGGCCGGGTGCGCCGTGCTCGTCACTCTTCCTTGCTTCGCCCTACCACTGCGCCACTCCAGACCCTGCACCTGGACGTAAAGGGCCCAGCCCCCGTCCCTGGGCCGTGTCGAGAGCGCTACCTCCTAGTGCTTGTCGATGACTACACGCGCTACATCACGGTGTTTTCCCTGGAGCAGAAGGCCGACGTGCCTGACGCTCTTATCTCGTGGGTCGTAGTTGCACGAGTCCACCGCGGCCTCCCTGTGCTGCATCTCCACTCCGACCGTGGCGGCGATTTTGCCTCCAGTCGGCTTGGCCAGTTCTATCGTGCGGAGGGTATCACCCAGTCGTACACCCTGCCAGACTCCCCACAGCAGAATGGGTTCACTGAGTGACGCATTGATTTCGTCATGGAGGTGGCTCGTACCTCCATGATCCATGCCGGTGCACCCCGTTTTTTGTGGTCGTTCGCTCTTTGCTACGCCACTCACCAGCTTAAACAGTGGCCGCACTCCCAGGGGCTGCAGGTTTCGCCGACCCTCCTCTGGACCGGGTTCCCTGGTGACACATCTGCGTTCCACGTCTGGGGCTGCCTCGGTCACGTCCGTGCTTCTGGCACGGAGAAGCTCATAGCCCGCACTGTCCCCTGTGTCTTCCTTGGTTTCCCCCTTGACGTGTTTGACTAGCACTTTTACCACCCGCCGTCTCACCGCTTCTTTCACTCGCGTGACGTGACTTTTGACGAGTCTGTCTCCTTCTACCACCGCTTTCCCCACTGACGTCTCCCGGTTCCCGGCCTCTATTTCTGGTTCCCTCTCCCCCGGTAGCCTCTACTCCTCTCCCTTCCCATCCTGCCTCGTCTGGTGTGTCTCACATCACTCCCCTCACGTCGGTGGTCTCGGTGGAGGAGTCGGCTAACTCCAAGGGCCCCACAGCTTTGGTTTCGCCGCCTGCCTCCGCCCTGATGTCTCCTCCTCTGCCGCCGCGGCCGCAGCACTTGTCACCGTCGCTGCTGCAGCAGCAGTCGCCATCGCCGTCGTAGCAGCAGCAGCAGGCGCCGCCGCAACCGCCCCCCCCTTAGGGGTCCGCGCGTTCTAGGGGTGCTGGCGTTGAGGAGGGTGCTAGTCCTGGGGTTACTGTCAAGGCTTGTCCCACTCATCTCAAGGGTGGCACCAATGTTGGAGAGGGTTCTTGTTCTAGGGGTGCTGGAGTGGAGTGTTCTAGAGGTAGCCGTGGTGCAGTTGGAGGTCCTGGTGTCGGTGTGGCGCAACAACAGCTGTCGCAGCCGGTGTCCGCCCTTCGCCTCCTTGGTCTTCCCTCCCCTGACCGCCCGCCTACGCCTCCCCTGCCGCCACCTCCCCTACCTGTCTACGGCCCTGTCTTTCCTCCGCCGGACTCGTCTCCGTCTCGTTTTCCCCCTCGTTCCCCTCCTGTGTCTCCTCCTCTATCTCTTGACCTGACACCTCCATCTCACGTCTGGTCTCGCCGTCCCTCCCGTGCTCGTCCTGTCTCTCTTGTTCAGCACTCTCACCCTATGTTGCATCGTTCCCACACATCTCGTCCTCCCCTCCTCCCGTCGCCTCCTCCGTCGTCACTTGTTGTCGCTCCGCCTCCTGTTTCTGACTTCCTTCGTGCCGCTAGTCCTCTTGTTCCTCGGGTCCTTTCCTCCCTTGTTACCGACCCGTCTGTTCCTGTTTTGAGTCTTGACGCGCTTGTCGCTGCACCACCACTCTGGTCTCTGACCCTACCCGTCCTCCATTCGTCGGGGGTGCTCCTGCCCTTGGCAATGACGTCTTGGAAGACCGGGAGTACGAGCTTGCTTTCATGTCCGAGGCCGCGCCTCATCTCTGCTCCATGCTGCTAGTCCCTGAGGCGGACCCTGATGCCTTTGACATCCCGACCCCTCGCACTTGTGCTGAGGCGACCTCGGGACTCTGGGCCTCTCAGTGGATAATTGTGTGCCACCCCTAGCCAATTCCTTCGCTACCCCCATCACACCAGGCGTTTTAGCGGAAAGAATCTTGAAACATACGCCCATACATTTTGGGATTTTCGAAATGCAAACTCAGCCCAGCGCCAATACGCCCTAGGCTGCAAAACCACCACGCACTGAACACCAGGGCTGTTTTAGGGCGTGGTACGTCTTGGATGAAGTGAGGACCGAGACCTGAACTCGCAGAAGAAAAAAAAAAAAAAAAAAAAAAAAAACCACACCTTTTTCGAGTGCACAAGATCATTTTGTAAAACATTTAAACCATCTACCACTGCATTAAAATTTCGAGATTCCATTTGAAAATACACTCGGGATCTGAGGTGTACCACATCATACGCCACCAGGGTTGCACATCTCTCTCTTGGCCAGGTTGCGCAACCCAAGTTATGTGTCCTGCCTTCCCGCTGTTTCCGGTGTTTCTCGCTATGTCCCCCCCCCCCCTTCCCTCTCCCCACACCGCCCCTAGCGCGCCCCTTTTTTACCTTTTCCACCCCACCCCTCCCCTTCAGTCCTTTATGATTGGCGGTGGTTTTGTTTGTTCATTTTTTTGTCGTCCCGATTGGTTTATGCTGTTTCGTAAAAAGTAATCCTGTCGCGTATGGTGTTGCGACGTTCGTTCGTTGGCAAAGTTCACTCGCCACCTCGCACCACAGTCCAACACCCCTGCTTGCTGCCTGACCCCACTTTTTGCCTGGTCATGATTAATAATCTTGCACGTTTTGGGTCACCGGCTTTAACGGTCGATAAAACAAAGTTTCTCCTTTTTTCAGTTCATGTAGCACAACGGTTTGCCGGTAACAGCGCACGCTAATTTTATCCTATACGCAAACCCTGTTATAAGGCATTTTGATTAACTAAATGAACGCATTGCACAGCAAAGCAGTGCACAAAAAATACTCAACAAGTAAATGCGCGCATGACAAAACGCAAACACATTTCTATGTGCAAATACGTTTTTTTTTATATACTTCCAACACTGCAGAGAAATATAAATTATAATGTTCTCCACAAAAAAAACATAAGCAAGTGTATAATTGAATAGAAATAGAGAATCTATCAATAACCACATTTTGTCAGGGGATCAAATAGCTCCGCAACCCTAAGACGATTTCATCGATTTTTATTTGATTTTTTATATATATATTTTTTTGGCGAGGTTGATGAGGCAATGGCTGGCACCTTTGTCAATGAAGTTTTTTTTTCCCTTGAACCCTACCCTCTAAATAAATGGGTTGATCTGCCGGTGGACCCTCCTTATTCAGTCGGGCCTGGTCGATTGGATGGATCGGTACCAGGACTCGATGAGGGTCATCGGTCATGGGTGAGCAGGTTCCATTAGTTGTAGGCTGGTTTACTACTAAATTTAAGCATTTCCCTAATCGTTGGAACTCCCCTGCCCTGGATTCCACTTCTTCCACTCCTTTGGGCATTCCGACTTGTAGTGTTCCGTCCTATTCGCCTAAAACAACGACCCTTGAAAGCTGTAACAGCTGAGCTTAAGGCTATAACAACGTGTACAATGAACTCGCTCGATTGATCCCCGAGTGTGACTTCCGTCGTAGGAACCCGCCCTTGGTTTGAAGAACGAATCCAACCGCTTTGCAACCCTCTGTGCCTCCATCAAATCCATAATTTCCCATAATTTTAATTTTCGTTAGGGTGAATATAGCACACCTCGTTGCTTAGATTCTTGAAGCTGCTAGTGTATTCCTGGACCAATCCGAGTTGGCGCCACATGCAAAGGAGGTCGCGCGCCTGACTGCTTGCATTGACGTGTTCAAAACGATGACGAATTCTTACGCACCACGATTGCCACGTGCTGTACTCGTCCACCTCGCAAAAACTTTCTGCCCAGTGATTAGTCGTGCAAAAACGCATGTTCACATGCGGCGTCGTATCCGGCCCCTGCAATTGTATTTTCTGTTGCCACCAATCTATCACCGATCAACGTAGGAGGGATACGGCGAATCGGATCCCTAGCGAGACGACGAGGTTGCTGTCCTAAAAAACATTCATACGGACAAGCTGCCACGCTGGCTTGGGTCGAACGTGGGCGGCCTCTGAGTCTTGACTATGGCCGGCGCCATGTTGATATTTGCAGTTTGCATGCCGGCCGGGGAGGTTATTGGGGGCGGCAGATTTGCATTTGCCCTTTCGCCAACTGCCGTTCGTCCAATGATCAAGGTCGGGTTGTTTGTCGAGCCCTCGGGCGAAGCTGCATGTGGCTGCTGATTGTCGCCAAGTATTTCGGAATGCTGTTGAGTAACTTGCTCCTGCTGTCCTTCGTTTGTCGTTGGTTTAGTCGTGTTGCGTCGTGTCTGGTTGAGTTGGCTTTGCAGTGCAGATATTTCCGATTCTGCTCAGACTTGTTCAGCACGCAGGCGCGTTAACTTCTGCTGGTACCTCTCGTTGGTGAGACGCACTTCATTGAGTGCTGCCACCCTTTCTTTGGCAGTCATGGCATTAGACGACAACGACTCCACCATTTCATGGAAGTTTTGGGCAGCTTTCGGCACGCTGTCACTGCAAACACAGTCGCGGCTAAAGGCAACTATTGATTAATATTACCAAGAAAGCGGATATGCAGTAAGCGCAGGGCGCCAGTGTCCCTCAATATCGGTATTGCAGCGGAACTAGAGCGCAAGGCTGAGGATCGCTCGCTCTGATGGCCAGGTGTGTAATGAAGTGCAAACAATGAGTGCCAAATAATTGAGTAGCGAGAAAAACAGTACAAATGAGGCAAGATCAAAACAGTAGGGGGCCTGGATATAGCTAGGCCTGGAGCACACAGTCAAGGCTTGGCAGAGCTGAGATGTGTGGTTTGTAAATTGGCACAAAGCGCACATATTCAGGCATGAAACTGTAAGGTGGGCGAAATGCGTGCGGCTCATCAGGATGCCACATTTGGGTGCCGCGATTTGAATTTTGTGGCAGACTGCGCGGCAACCCCGTTATAGCCGCGTACGCCTTAAAAACTAAACCGTGGGATAAGGAATTACCACTTCCTTATAGAAATCTACATTGGACTTGAGTACCCTCTCTTTCAAAATGTTGACAATTATGGGAGAACATCACAAAAAATATGTGCTTGCAAAACGTTCGTGAAGCATCCATATGGATGCTTTGCAAGCATTTTGCGAACAAGTGGGTGCAAACACCGTGCGGAATTAGATCCGAACACTTGGCAAATGGTTGGACAAGATTCGCTGAAACACTTTGTGCGAGCTCTTGGAAACGACATGCGCTGTTGTTTCGAATGCAATGTAGTGTTTTGTCAAATGCATTGCGATGTATATTTTGAGGTAGCATGTGTTTTGTAAAAGAAACAAAAATAAAAGCATTTTTTTCCAATCTTGCCATCCATTCTTTTTGCTCTATTGACCATTGATGTATCAAATGACATTATTAATACAAATTGATGTATTACAAACGATTAACAAGATTAACACCAGTGGCAGCTGGGGGGGGGGAGGAGGGGAGGGGGGGGAGGACGCAGGGCCCACGGCTGTGGCAGGGGGTTCTAACAGGGCAGCAGGGGCTCCCATAGGGCTGTCAAACTGGGGAGCTGCCCGCTCCAACCCCGCGGCCAAGACCGCTCCCGGACGTCCCTCCTCTCGGGGGCCGGTCTCCCCCCGCACTCGACTGTCGACCCGGCCGCCCCTCCTCGACCGATGCCGGATCCTCCACGGGAGGCCGTCCCTCTCGGTCTGCAGACGGCAGCGCCCCCTCAGCTCGCTCCCCGCGTCGTGCCCCTGGCACACTGTCCTGCCCATCCCCCTACTGCAACCCCAAGTGTAGCTCCCCCAGATGCACCACTTGCAGCTCTAGCTGGGCCCCCCATCCCGAGGTTAGCGCCCCCCCTTGCCGTCCCTCCAACCGGGTGCCCGCATGCCCGCCGAGATGGGATCCCTGCCCTTCCTCTCCGCCAGGGCCAGGCTAGCACCCAGGCACACCCCCTGTTCCTTCCGGTCCCACGCCCCACGCACCCGCAGTTGCATGGGGCCCTCCAGCCTAGAGCTCCCGCCACCCCGCCGCCGGTGGCCCCCCACACCCTCCCGCCCGTGGTGTGGGCCACCCACCCACCGATGGCTCGGGCCCCCCAACGCCAAAAACGCCGACTTCTGTCGATGTGTTCAAGGAGCTGACGTTCGATGATGCAGAGTTGCAGGGGCGTACAGAGGAAGAGTATCGCCAGAGAGTGGGATCTCTGCAGTTTGCCGCCAACACGACACGTCCGAACATCGCTTTCGCCTGCAGCAAGCCCGTATCTGGGCAGACTGTTTGAAGTGATCAGCACTGGAAGGAGCTCGATCATTGCATTGCTTATCTCATTGAGACTCACGATGTGGCTCTCGAGCTCGGCGGAGGAGCCACGGATCTGCGCCTCGTCGGTTTCGTAGATGCTGACGATGCTGGTGACAGGCGGAGTCGCAGCAGCACAAGTGGCTACATTTTCACACTCGGTGGAGCTGCAATTTCGTGGGCAAGCAAGAGGATCAAATGTGTCGTCGGGATGTACTTGACCAAGGCGTTGCATTTTCCAGCGTTCGATCGATGTTTCGGCAGAGTGGGTCAAGGGCGATTGTCTGCGAAGGGGAGCGTCAAAACTGTGGATGACCGGAGTGCGGCACTCAACGGCCTCCTACGTCACGCATGTCGTCAAGGGTCTGCCAGCGCAATACAGCTATCTACGACGCATGATCAAATTTTGGACGTGCGGAAAACCCTCGACGAAAACCCTCAGACGAGCTACATCGTTGAGGAATAGTCCACTCTTGCAATTGAGCAGTGCAAGGAGTCTCCTTTGTCGCAATCCAACTAGGCATCGACGGGACAACCACCTCAGCAATAGCAACAGCAGCAGCAGAGGCGATGGGCTTCTTCTACGAATGACTCTTCCGTAGAACAGAAGAACGGCCGCAAGGACAAGTAGATATCGGCCAAGAAGAACAAGGATAAACCTTGCTTCGTTTGTGGTGAAGAACGATGATCATTCGCAGAAAAGGGAAAGTAATGCAAACTCTGGTGCACAGAGTGGTGGCTCTTCTGTGAGCTCTGATTCTGCAGATCGAAAAGGACCCTCGTGCTCGATGGTCGAGCCGATCGTAGAACAGCAAAAGACGGACAATCTGCCCATCTTGTTGGATCCAATGGATGGCGAAGACTTCCAGGCGATCGCAGCTGCTGTAGACGCTAACCCTGCGGTCATTCTACTGGTTAGTGGATGTTCGCACCACCTCATGGGAGATGACATGGCCCTCGTCAAAATGCGCAAGGACGGCGAAATCTAGCAAGTGCGCGGATTTAACAGTGCCATCCAAGCTGTTCAAGGACGAGGAACAATCGCTCTGCTCAGCGAGGTCGGGAAGAATCCTAATGTCCTCTACATTCCTGGAATCCAAGCAAATCTACTTTCTGCGGGACAGCTGAAGGACTGCTGAGTGACGCTGAAGGATACTGGCGTGGAAACTATCATGCTCTCTGCCAACGTCGTTGTGCTCGGGTGAGCTCGATACAAAGGCCGGGTTCTTAGCACTGATCTGCAGCCATGGCCGCGGCAGAAGCCTACGGCAGAGGCGATTGCTCTTCGAACGTTGGTGACTGACGCACGCTCGTCTACCAACGTGTGACATGCTCGTCTGGCCCATGCTGGGGTCGAGACGATTTGGCAGACTGCGGCGCACAAAGCTGTCACGGGAAGACACTGAGCATTGATCTGCTGTTTGTCTCTTGCGTCGGTGGCAAACTTGTTCGGCATAGCTTTCCGGCAGAGGGGACTGACGAGATTAAAGTGTTGGGAGAAGGGCATGTCGGTCTCAGCGGGCCCTCCGAGTTCCCACAAAGGATGGCAGCCGCTACTTTGTTTTGCTCAAAGACCGCAAGGGTCGTTACGTCTGGGTCTACTCGATTGGGCAGAAGAGCGACACATTGCTCATTTTTCGAAAGTGGCTTCCGAGGGCAGAGCGGCAATGTGAGGCGATGCTTAAGGCTCTGCGCTACGATTGTGGAGGAAAATTTTTGGGCATACAATTCGTCGAATTTCTTGAAGAGAGAGGAATTGAACACGATCTTACATGTCTCTACACGCCACAACAGAATGGGATGGCAGAACGCGAAATGCGGACTGTTGAAGAGGGTGTGCGAACTATGCTTCTGCACATGGGTACTCCTCACCATTGGTGGCATCTTGCTACTCCGCAAGTGGTTTGGGTGCGGAACCGACTCGAGCATTCTTCTCTGCCATCGGGCATAACGCTGTACGAGATGCTTTTCGGCGAAAAGTCTGATCTGAGAATGGCTCTCGTCTGGGGGTGTATGCTGCAGTTTCTTATTCCGCAGAACGAACGTGAAGGGAAGCTGGCACCTAAGGCTCATTGGGCTCGCCACTTGGGAATCTTGCAGCAGAGCAAGGATGGCTAGTGCTCGATCTTGCGACCAATCGATTGGTCACCATGGTGGAAGCAATCTTCTTCGATATGTTGTCGCTTGACAGGTATAAGGCGACGAAGTAGACTCTGACCGAAGTCGTAGACCCTTCTGTCTTTGACCAGGCGGTGTCATGGCCGGATCTGGTCGCTGAAGAGGAGGAGGATGCTGAGCCAGAGGCTATTCGAATTCTGCCATCTGTGCCGATTTCGACTCCTGGACCAACTCTGCCCCGGCAGTGCCATCCACTGCAGACGATACTCTTGCATTTGTCGTTTCTGATGCGGATGCGTCTACTGATTCCCCGATGGTCGAAGAGCCTGATGCATCCTCTGCACGGCCAAGCTCCCCCTCTCATTCTGTGTCGTCCTCCGGTGAGGAGGGGAGTGGGGTCAAAGTTTCAGCTAGGATTTAGGGCCCTCTGAGAATGAGACGGGGTTTCAAAGTTTGGTCTGACCATCAGACGAAAAATTTCGAGTCAGAGATTTCAGACGAAAGTTTTACACTGGTCTTAAAATTCATATGATTTTTTTGTGCTAGAATATTCGTCCCTCGTAATTTCGACCTCGATTTGTTTGTTTCCTGCTAAGAGCATTTTCTTACGAACCTCTTCCCAGGCTACCCAATTCCCAGACTCGGTCCTCGCCTGAGAGCGTGCTCAAAGGTTTTCTTGTCAAGCTCACTTCGTTTCAGTATCACATTCTCAACCGCTTTGATTCTACTCGGGTCATAATCGAACTGTAGAGACCCCCGCAACTCTGTAAAAGGTGCACTTGCGAAGAAGTTTAAAACATGCCCTGAACCTCGTTAGTCTGAACCACGCAGAAGAGCGCAAGAGTCATTGCACGGCACTGAACCGTGCGAGTCTGGGAACAGGCAGGCCTGTGAAGAGGCTGTAGGAAAACGCTCTCAAGGCGTGTGTCTTACGGTTCCGCTTCTGGAAGTTCCGGAACTAGTTCCGGAACTGGCGAATTTGCCTTGGGAGGATCTCGCGAAGTCCTGTCGAAATGTGTTGCGAAATGTGTAACCAGCCCTAGTTCCGGAACTCAGCACTTTCAGGGTTCCTTCCACCCCACCCCAAGTCCAGTCAAGCGACGAAGCAGAAAAAACAGTGTGGAAGCAGGGTAGCAGGGACTTAGCCGGAAAAACTGGGCTGCGAGGGTTGCGTGGGGAATGTATTTTGCACTTAAGGACTTCGCTGATTTTTTTGGGCTGGTGTGGTGTGTTGATAAATGACTCTGGTGTGGGAGACCTAGCCAAAAATTTGTTGTTGCGAGGGGAGTGTGGAGGAATATCTCTTGTGTGGGGCACTTAGCCGGAAAAACTAGGTATTCTAGGGGTGTTGGGGGAATGTATCTGGCAGTCGAGGACTTAGCCAAAAAAATCTCGATTGTGGGGGGGGAGTAGACATGGGCAAAATGCGATTGCGATTTGAATCGCATCGCATGTAGGTGCGATGATTTAAAAAGCGATGCGATTTTAAATCGCATCGCGCGATTTTTTTTTTTTCAAAATTAATACATCGCACATCGTGTTTTGCTAGCGATGTATTTAAAAATTGCAAGCGATGTTTTATTAAATCGCGTGATGCGATATTAAATCGCATCGCATTTCTGGAGGTTTTTAAAACAAGTCTGCAAAGAAGGAAAAAAAAAAAAAAAAAAAATCTTTTGAAAACTGGAACACGGGATGGCATGCGGGCATTAACGATTAAAAATACCGTTCAGAGTGGGCTTCACACAAATGCAAGCCCCGTGGTAAGGGCCCGACTTTCGTAGCTTAAATAAAGTAAGTGCATGGGTTTGAAACGGGGGGGGAGGGGGGGAAGGGGGGGGGGCAGCTGCCAGCTGGAGGGTGTGGGGAGTATGAGGGTGCGGGAAAGGAGGGAGGGGGGTTTAAAGGAGGGGGGGGGGAGGGGAGGGGAGGGGAGGAAGCAAGCATGAAGCATAGTCATCGGTCTATCACGTTGTCAATATAAATAAGGTAATGTCCTATCAGTTCCCGAACCCCCCAGCAGCACGCTAGCCCTCAAAGCCCTGGACCTATCTCAAGGCCCAGCTCCCACGCCTCGTCGGCCGTCTCGACATCTTCGGCTGTTATCGCGCCATCAAGCCGCTGTCCAGGGTGAGAGGCAATCCATGACTTCAGCATCATGCAAGCACGGATTCGCTCCGCACCCAAGCGGTAGCGCTGCCAGTGGATGAGGTTGCGGCCCTGTGAGAACCGGCGCTCGCAGGGGGCTGAGGTGGCCGGGATGGCAAGGTAATCCCGAGCCATGCGCTGCAACGCTGGAAGCTCCTGGTGGACCTTCCAGAACTGCAAGGGGCAGTCGTGCAGTTCCGCCAAGGGGAGTGACAGGTACTGTTGGATCTCGTCCTCCACCGATGAGATCTGTGCGGCCCGCACTGTTGCGAGGTGAGTAAACACACCCAAGTCCTCATCCTCCTCATCCTCGGACTCCCTCACATCCACTCCCATCCCGCTGCTGCCCCCTTCTTCCGCTGCTGCTGCCCCCCTCTTCTCAGCCACCTCCTCATCCACCTTTCTCTTGTACGTCTCCCACCTATCGCGCACCAACTGCTCCACCCTGCCGGCATCCAACTCCTCCACCACCCTAATGCTCCCTTCCACCTTAGGCCGCTCAAACCACACTCGCTTCAGTTCCGGGTCCAAGAATGTGGCCACGTTGAGGTCATCGGTGCTGGAGTAGAAATAAGTGCGCATTTTCTCCAACACTTGGGACACGCACCGCGCCATCACCGACCCCGGCTTCGCCGCTGCCAGCTTGCGCTCCAGCCAGTCCAGTACCCCATTATACTGTGGCACCACACGCGCCACAGTTGGGTATACCGACCCCTCCGCCGCCAGAGTCACGTTGTTGAATGGCGCCAGGAACGCCATCAACTCCTGCAGTATCGCCCACTCATCGTCTGTAACGGCCTTCTTGTCTTGGTCGGCCTGCTCCTTCTTGTTACACCCCTGGATTTGAACAAACAAGGGTGTTGTGTGGGGGGGGGAAGGAGAGGGGAGCCGGGAACGGAGGGGGGACGAGGGGGCAATCGTTCTGGAAGGGGCTTGGAGTGTGGCGGGGGGGACACGGCCGGGCGATTGAGGTAAGTAGGCGGCAGAGGGTTTATGGTAACCAAGTTACATGACATACCTCCCTAGCCACAAAGGCCCTTATTGGGCCTTTGAGCTCGATCGCTTGGCGCAGCATGGCGTGGGTGGAGCCCCAACGCACCGGATTGTCCTGTTTCAACTTCAAGGGTTGCTTCCTAGGGAACTGGTGACGCTGCTCCTTCTCGAAGGCCGCCGTCTTGATCACTGAGAAGCCAATGCGCAACGCGAGGTTGCGCAGCTTCTTCAGCGGCACTTCCACCTCCGGCACCCCACCCATAGCCTCCTGCACTGCGAGGTTGTTGACATGGGCGAGGCACCTGCACCAAGCACAAGGTTTTGGAGGTTAAAACAAATGACCACGCCTTGTCGAAGGGTTGGGGCAACTACGGCCTGCTTGGTGGAAAACCATAGGCAGCGAGAAATGACAAGATGGCATACCGGACGTGGGCAGCCTTGCCGAACAAGGGGGTTGCGCGCGTCTTCCCATCTCCCTGATCCCCTGCCTTGAGAAGATTGAATGCCGCCCCGTTCACAGACGCGTTGTCCGTCGTGAGCGCCATACACCGCCCGGCAAGCCCCCAATACTCGATCACCTCCTCCAAGATGTTGGCGACCATCCTCGCTGTGTGGCCGGCAGGAAGAGGCCTGAAGTCCAACGTCGCCTGCTTCAGATTCCACAGTGCATCGATGTAATGCGCAGTGATGCCCATGAAACCGATGTCGTTCTCTGCCGACCAAATGTCCGTCGTGTAGGAGATCGCACCCACCCCCTTGTCAGGCGCCCACTCGGCCTTGGCCAACTCCTTGCACTGTGCCGCCTGTCGCATGATGAGACGGGCCAGCTTGTGCCGCGAAGGAATGATTCTCGGCTGAGCAAGCCGGGGGTTGGCCTCACCCATGAGGCGGCAGAACTGATGGAAGGCGAGAAACGGTGAAACAAAGAGGTGAGGCCATGACGAGTGGAGGGCGAGGTAGGGATGTACTAAACAGGATAACATGACACAAGAACACGCCATGGGGAGGGTGGCTTGGACTCACACTGTCTCGCTCGACTGTGCAAAACGCAGAGTCGGTGTCGACAATGTACTCGACGAGCAGCTGCTCCCAGCGCGGCAGGTCAAGGGGTTTCTGCATGTAGCGCATAATCCCGCGCCCCCCCTCCCGGCCGACCGAAGGCCCGTCTTCCTCCGCGTCCTCCAACTTGGGCCAGTATGCCGACCCCCACCAGGTACTGCCCCCGTCGAGGACCTCACCGTCCCCAAACCCCCCCTTTGGTAGCTGGTCCCCGACCTTCATGTCCCCCTCCCGCCTTAGCCGCCTCAAGATGTCCCAATGAGCCCTGTGGTAACCGACCATGTGGGACCGCCCATTCGACGTGGTGCGGCTCGCGAAGCTCACTAGGAAGTTGCACATCCTACACCTCCTCCAACCCGGTGCCGACTCCTCCATGTCAAAACAAGCCGCCACACACAGTCGAGGTTCCTTCTCCACCTCTGTGGAGGAGCTCACATGACCCTGCTCAGTAGCCCCATGACCCTCACCACGGCCACCTCCCGCCCGCCCCCCCCCTCTCCCGGCATCCACGAGAGCCCTAGCCGCACCTCGGAGACTCCCTCCTCCCCCTCCGCCCCCCCGCGCCTCGTGGAGGTATCCGGGAGACATGCCAGGCCTGCCAACATCCTCGCGCAGCAGTCCCTTCCGCCCCCTGGGCCGGCCCCGGGGACGGCCCCTCGGCGCCCCTCCCAACCCCCCATCCCCCTCTGCAGGTTTACGTGCCTTCTTCCCCGAAGAACCGACCGAGGGAGAAGGCCCGTCATCCACCTTGCGCTTCCCCTTCTCCTCGCCGCCAGCTCCCCCATCCTCCTCCCCATCCCCCTCCTCCTCCGCCACAACGTTGTCGTCATCACCCTCCACCTCCTCAGCCACCTCCTCATCCCCCTCCTCATAGGAAGTCCGCACCCCCTCCGCCGATGCTCGGATCCGCCAAGCATCCCCGTCCTCCGCCTCGTCCCTAACGGCCGCCTTGCCCGCAAGGGCGGGCTCCATAGCATCGGCCGCGCCACTCCCCTGCGTCCAAATCCCGCCGTTGCCTGGGGCTCCTCCCATGTTCCCGTCGCCTTCCACCCCTAGCGAGGTACCCGCCTTAATCCCCTGCAGCTTCGCGAATGCCGCCTCCGTCATCATCCTGCGCTGTGCGCGTGCTTCCTTGCCCGTCAAAGCGTGCGCTCCAGTCTGAGCATCCGGTTCATCCTCGCGGCCGCGACCCGCGCCACCACCACTCCTACCGCCCCCACGCCCCGCCCCTGCTCCACCCTGCTTGCCCATCGCGAGTTGTTAAAGCGCCTCCTCAACCTAATCCCTAAACCCTAAAGCGGCCGATTGTGTTCTGCCGAAGTTCGGCAGCAAGGCAATTCGGCTATCTCTTCTGTTGACGACCCCCTCGGCAGAAACGAAATTCGGCAGAAGCGTGGCTAAGAGTCATCTCGGTCTTCACTTCTGCGAGCGACCCCTTCGACATAAAAACGAGGGCTTAGTTTTTCTGATGAAGGTACGTACCGAAATCGCGAGAAATTTGCGATTTCGTAAGTTAACCTCTGAACCGATCTGAACCGAAAACGGCAAAATCTACCTGCGACATTGAGAAATTGAACACGTGACGCACATTTCGTAACAGCGGAAATGTGCGTAACATCTGACAGTTTCATACCTGAAAGTGTTAGAATAACTACTTCTAAGTGGGTAAAAATTACCAACTAAAGCATGTGCTGTAATTTTCACCTGCCATTGCTGACTTGGCTAAGCGCAGCTTAAATTAGTTATGTAAACGTTCTTATGCGAACGTTCTCGCCGTGTTCAATGAGGTTCAATGGGGTAGTACTAGTGTTTGCCTTGTGTACCATACTTTGTAATCTTGATTCTAGTGAATTTGTGTGCCCAAGCTTTCTCAAGCTACTTTGTGAAACACACAATTCTGGAGGCAACTTTCTCCTTAGAGAACCTCAGAGCTAGAGAGCTCTATCTGCATCAGGCACTTCCGCAGAAGCTCCCGTTATAGCAGAAAACTCTGCATGGTGCGGTGAGCGTGGATCGAACACGCGAACGATATAGGTCAAATCTACTACGTTAGGTCTCGCAGAAGGTCTTGATTGTCGATATGACGGACGGCAAGTCGGACGACCGCGACGTGGTCGACAATCTCGAGGCGCAGGAGGCTGCCTTGATAGCCCGCTATGAAGACCTCCCAGAGAAGGAGCTCAACTTCATGCTGATGGGGTTACGAGCTCAATGGGAGATGGATCATCCGCGGGCGCGTGCAGTGCAAGTCTCCCGAGACAAGGAGAACGTGGAAGGTTTGGCAGAAGGCGGAGTGCGAGAGTCGCGCGGTGTTCTACAAGAAGGAGAAACGCCGAATGGTAAAGGATCAAGCGTGGGCAACGGAAGGGACCCTGCAAAGGAGTCAAGCTCGAAGAAGAAGAGTGCTGCTGAAGAAGGCCGTTCTGGCGGTCATGACGGCGCAGACAACACTGCCGATGGCTCTACTGCCTTTCTACCGACAGCCTCGAAGGATGGAGGGATTGCTCCTGAATTCGGCTACTTCAAGTTTTCTCCTGACAAAATCGTGGTGCCAAGGCTCCTTGAGGGACGGCACGACTTGGCTTCGTGGGTCGAGTCCATAGAACCTCAGCTGGAGATTGCGCAACTGAGGCGGTTTGTCGACGCGTCAACGAAAGCCCCTCTTGTGTCGGATGCATCGCGGTACGCGCAGTTCCGCTCTGTCCAGTTGCTGACATTCATGGTGATCTCGCGCTGCTGCTCGCCTTCTGTGAAGATGGCGTTGAAGGGTTGTCGTCTGCGAGTAGATGCGGGCTACCAAGCATGGCGTTTCATCATGAAGACTTACAAGGCCACTGACAATCTCTACATCGGTCAGTTGGAGCAGAGTCTAGCAAGTCTGTAGATGGCAGAGTATGAGACTGCTACCGTCTACTGCACCCGTGCGCAGTAGTTGCTGACAAATCTGCGGATGACTGGAGTAGGGTACTCGACGGCTTCCTATGTGACGCACGTCGTCAAGGGTCTGCCGTTGCACTACAGCTACAGTGGCGGAAAAAATTGCCCGGATGTTTAGCACTTTGAAACATATCGCTATGCCACACTTGTTTCGAAAATAGTAACAGGATTTTTTTCCCGTCCCTTTACAAGGTTTTCGAGTTCTGCTTCCACCGTTTCTTGCTTGGCGCAATTGTGACACACCCGGAAAGCGGGGTTGAGATTTACTCCTCGGCTGTCGATGCGGACAGTTCATACCGAGCGACAGACTAGATCTATTTTCGCCCGTCACTCGATGTGCACGTCGTCACGCGCAACAGCTACTAGTCTAGGAGTTAGTCCTGAAGCGAACCTACGACCGCATCGCCATGAAACCGGTAGATGACAAGAAGTGCGCGCGAATCATAAGCATGTTGCGCAAAGGGCATTCGACTAGGAAAATAGCCAAAGTTCTTGGCATAGGCAATAGCACCATGCACGATTACGGTTTGAAGGTGATTGCCGAGACTAGTCTCGATGAGGTGCGACCCACGATGCCCACAGCCGGCCGCCCCCGCTTAATCTCAACCTGACTTCAGAGCGGAATAGTTTGAGCGATTACAAGCGGTGAGGCGAAAAGCAGTGTAGACGTCGCAAAGATGTTGCAGAAGAAGCACGGTCTGGCTGTAGACTCGAAGACGGTCAGGAACTCGTTACGATCCGCAGGCTTGATCGCCATGCAGCAGCCCAAGAAACCCAAGCTCTCACAAAAAAACATACGCAATCGTCTCGATTTCATGAGGTGGCATGCCGACTGGACGCTGGAGGACTGGAAGCGGGTGATTTGGTCTGATGAGACTAAGATAAACCGTTACTGCTCCGACGGACGTGCGTACGCCTGGATTCGCAAGGGCACCAGCCTCCAGAGCCATCAAGTCCAACAGACAGTTAATCATGGGGGTTGTTCAGTGATGGTGTGGGGTTGCAGGACGTATGAAGGGGCGGGGTTCATGTGCAAGATAGATGGCAGGATGGATGGGCCGCTATATCACAGCATCTTGCAAGATGAGCTCAAACAGACCATCAAATTTTTCAAGCTCCCCCCCTCATAGGTCATTTTCCAGCACGACAATGATCCCAAGCACAGGTCCCGTATGGTCCAAGACTGGCTTGGGGAGCAGGAGTACGCGGTGCTGGAATGGCCCTCGTCCTCCCCGGACCTTAACCCGATAGAGCACCTGTGGGCACACTTGAAAAGGCAGCTGGCGGCGTACGAAAAACCACCTAGTGGAATGTTGTAGCTGTGGGAGAGGGTGCAGGAGGAATGGGACAAGATACCGGCGGAGGTGTATTCAAACCTCATCAACAGTATGCCGAGGAGGATCAAGGCAGTGATTCGCGCAAAGGGACGCTGGACTAGGTACTAGTTTTTCAAGAATTTAGTTTGCTGCCTTTCCTCGGTACTAATTGTCCGGATGCTTAGGTGTTTAAGGACCATGTATTATATGACTCTGGTGTTTGTCGACTTGAATGAGTGCTCTAAATGATCTTCTCCACATGTATGCACATCATAAATTAAGGCTTAATGTTTACGCCGCTGCACTCATCAAAATACAAAAAAAGACTGAACATGTGGACAATTTTTTCGTCACTGTATCTACGGCGCATGATCAAGTTTCCGGATGTGCGGAAAACCCTCCACGAAAACACTCTGACGAGCTACATCGTTGAGAAAGAATCTACCCTTGCGATCGAGCAGTGCAAGGAGTCTCCTCTGCCACAATCGAACAGGGCGTCGACGTGACAACCACCTCGGCAGCAACAGCAGCAGCAGAGGCGATGGGATTCTTCTACAAATGACTCCGTCGCAGAGTAGAAGGACGGCCGCAATGATAAGAAGAAATCGGCCAAGAAGAACAAGGATAAACACTCTTTCCTCTGCGGTGAAACCGCTCACTTCGCTGCTCAGTGCCCAGATCGCAAAGGCAAGAGGAATGATGATCATTCGCAGAAGCGGGAAAGTAATCCGCCCTCTGGCGCGCAGAGTGGTGGTTCTTCTGCGCACTCTGGTTCTGCTGATCGAAAAGGACCCTCGTGTGCGATGGTTGAGCCGATCATAGAATAGCAGAAGATGGACAATCTACCCATCTCGTTGGATCGTGAGGATGGCGAAGACTTCCAGGCGATCGCAGCTGCTGTAGAAGCCAATCCTGCGGTCATTCTGCTGGATAGTGGATGTTCGCACCACCTCATGGGTGGATTGACTGTCAATGGGCGGAGGATTGACTGTCAATGCGCGGATCGACTGTCAATGGGCGGATTGACTGTCAATGGGCGGATTGACTGTCAATGGGCGGATTGAGAGTCAATGGGCGCATTGACTGTCAATGGGCGGAGGATCAACTGTCAATGGGCGGATCGAGTGTCAATGGGCGGATTGACTGTCAACGGGCGGATTGACTGTCAATGTGCGGATTGAGTGTCAATGGGCGGATTGAGTGTCAATGGGCAGATTGAATGTCAATGGGCGCAGGATCAACTGTCAATGGGCGGATCGACTGTCAATGGGCGGATTGACTGTCAATGGGTGGCGGATCGACTGTCAATGGGCGGATTGACTGTCAATGGGCGGCGGATCGACCGTCAATGGGCAGATTGACTCTCAATTGGCGGATTGACTGTCAATGGGGGGCGGATTGACTGTCAATGGGCGGATTGATTGTCAATGGGCGGATTGACTGTCCATGGGCGGATCGACTGTCAACGGGCGGATCGACTGTCAACGGGCGGATCGACTATCAATGGGCGGATGGACTGTCAATGGGCGGATTGACTGTCAATGGGCGGATTGACTGGCAATGGGCGGATTGACTGGCAATGGGCGGATGGACTGTCAATGGGCGGATGGACTGTCAATGGGCGGATTGACTGTCAATGGGCGGCGGATCGACCGTCAATGGGCGGATTGACTCGCAATGGGCGGATTGACTATTTGTGGGGGGCGGATTGACTGTCAATGGGCGGATTGAGTGTCAATGGGTGGATTGACTGTCAATGGGCGGATTGAGTGTCAATGGGCGGATTGACTGTCAATGGGCGGATTGACTGTCAATGGGCGGATTGAGAGTCAATGGGCGGATTGACTGTCAATGGGCGGAGGATCAACTGTCAATGGGCGGATCGAGTGTCAATGGGCGGATTGACTGTCAACGGGCGGATTGACTGTCAATGTCCGGATTGAGTGTCAATGGGCGGATTGAGTGTCAATGGGCAGATTGAATGTCAATGGGCGCAGGATCGACTGTCAATGGGCGGATCGACTGTCAATGGGCGGATTGACTGTCAATGGGCGGCGGATCGACTGTCAATGGGCGGATTGACTGTCAATGGGCGGCGGATCGACCGTCAATGGGCAGATTGACTCTCAATTGGCGGATTGACTGTCAATGGGGGGCGGATTGACTGTCAATGGGCGAATTGATTGTCAATGGGCGGATTGACTGTCCATGGGCGGATCGACTGTCAACGGGCGGATCGACTATCAATGGGCGGATGGACTGTCAATGGGCGGATTGACTGTCAATGGGCGGATTGACTGTCAATGGGCGGATTGACTGGCAATGGGCGGATCGACTGTCAATGGGCGGATGGACTGTCAATGGGCGGATTGACTGTCAATGGGCGGATTGAGTGTCAATGGGTGGATTGAGTGTCAATGGGTGGATTGAGTGTCAATGGGCGGAGGATCGACTGTCAATGGGCGGAGGATCGACTGTCAATGGGCGGATCGACTGTCAATGGGCAGCGGATGGACTGTCAATGGGCGGCGGATCGACCGTCAATGGGCGGATTGACTCGCAATGGGCGGATTGACTATTTGTGGGGGGCGGATTGAGTGTCAATGGGCGGATTGACTGTCAATGGGCGGATTGACTGTCAATGGGCGGATCGACTGTCAATGGGCGGAGGATCGACTGTCAATGGGCCGATCGAGTGTCAACGGGCGGATTGACTGTCAATGGGCGGATTGAGTGTCAATGGGTGGATTGAGTGTCAATGGGTGGATTGAGTGTCAATGGGCGGAGGATCGACTGTCAATGGGCGGAGGATCGACTGTCAATGGGCGGATCGACTGTCAATGGGCAGCGGATCGACTGTCAATGGGCGGCGGATCGACTGTCAATGGGCGGCGGATCGACTGTCAATGGGCGGCGGATCGACTATCAATGGGCGGATCGACTGTCAATGGGCGGATCGACTGTCAATGGGCGGATGGACTGTCAATGGGCGGATGGACTGTCAATGGGCGGATCGACTGTCAATGGGCGGATGGATTGTCAATGGGCGGATTGACTGTCAATGGGCGGCGGATTGACCGTCAATGGGCGGATTGACTCGCAATGGGCGGATTGACTGTCAATGGGGGGCGGATTGACTGTCTATGGGCGGATTGACTGCCAATGGGCGGATCGAGTGTCAATGGGCGGATCGAGTGTCAATGGGCGGATCGACTGTCGACGGGCGGATGGACTGTCGACGGGCGGATGGACTGTCGACGGGCGGATGGACTGTCGACGGGCGGATGGACTGTCGACGGGCGGATTGACTGTCGACGGGCGGAGTGACTGTCGACGGGCGGAGTGACTGTCGACGGGCGGATTGACTGTCGACGGGCGGATTGACTGTCGACGGGCGGATTGACTGTCGACGGGCGGATTGACTGTCGACGGGCGGATTGACTGTCGACGGGCGGATTGACTGTCGACGGGCGGATTGACTGTCGACGGGCGGATTGACTGTCGACGGGCGGATTGACTGTCGACGGGCGGATTGACTGTCGACGGGCGGATTGACTGTCGACGGGCGGATTGACTGTCGACGGGCGGATTGACTGTCGACGGGCGAATGGACTGTCAATGGGCGAATGGACTGTCAATGGGCGGATGGACTGTCAATGGGCGGATTGACTGTCAATGGGGGGTGGATTGACTGTCAATGGGTGGCAGATTGACCGTCAATGGGCGGACTGACAATGTACACTGACGGCGAAATCCAGCAAGTTCGCGGATTTAACGGCGCCATCCAAGCTATTCGAGGACGGGGAACCATTGCTCTGATTGGCGAGGCTGGGAAGAGGATTTTGGTCCCAGGTGTACTCTACATCCTTGTAATCCAAGCCAATCTGCTTTCTGCCAGACAGCTGAAGGACTGCGGAGTGACGCTGAAGGACACTGGTGAGGAAACTACCATGCTCTCTGCCGACGACGTTCTGATCGGGCGAGCTCGATACAAAGGCCGGGTTCTCAGCACCAATCTGCAGCCATGGCCGCGGCAGAAGCCTAAGGCAGAAGAGATTGCTCTACACACATTTGCGACTGACGCGCGCTCCTCTACGGACGTGTGGCATGCTCGTCTGGCCCATGCTGGGGTCGAGACGATTCAGCGGACTGCGGCGCACGGAGCAGTTACGGGCTTGGACATTGAGAAGACGCCGAGCACTGATCTGCCGTGTGTCTCTTGCGTCGGTGGCAAACTCGCTCGACATAGTTTTCCGGCAGAAGGGAGTGACGAGAAGAAAGTGCTGGGAGTAGTGCGTGTCGATCTCTGCGAGCCCTTTTGAGTTCCCGCTAAGGATGGCAGCCGCTACTTTCTTCTGCTCAAAGACCGCAAGACACGCTACGCCTGGGTTTACCCGATCGCGTAGAAGAGTGACGCATTGCTCGTCTTTCGCAAATGGCTTCCCAGAGCAGAACGACAATGTGAGGCAACCCTGAAGGCTCTACGCTCCGATCGTGGAGGCAAATTTTTGGGCAGACAATTCGTCGAATTTCTTGAAGAACGGGGAATTGAGCATGATCTTACATGTCCCTATACGCCGCAGCAGAATGGGATGGCAGAACGCGAAATGCGGACTCTCGTCAAGGGCGTGAGGACTATGCTTCTGCACATGGGTGCTCCTCACCATTGGTGGCATCTTGCTGCTCTGCAAGCGGTCTGGGTGCGGAACCGCCTCGAGCATTCTTCTCTGCCATCGGGCATCACGCCGTACGAGATGCTCTTCGGCGAAAAAACTGATCGGAGAATTGCTCACGTCTGGGGGTGTATGCTGTAGTTTCTTATTCCGCAGAACAAGCGTGGAGGGAAGCTGCCACCTAAGGCCCGATGGGCCCTCCATCTGGGGGTGTCGCAGCAGAGCAAAGAATGGCTGGTGCTTCATCTAGCGACCAATCGCTTGGTCACCACGGTGGAAGCGATCTTCTACGAGACGAAGTCGCTCAATGGCTGGAGAGCCACGTGGCAGACTCCCAGCGAAGTCATTGACTCTTCTGCATTCAACAAGGCGGTGTCATGGTTGGATCTGGTTGCATAAGCGGATGAGGAGGCAGAGGAGGATGAGGAGGAGGAAACTGTTCGAATTCTGCCATCTGTGCCGATTTCGACTCCTACACCAACTCTGCCACCGACAGTGCCTTCCACTGTCGAAGTTAGTCCGTCCTCTGCAGATCCTAAGGCGGATGCTTCTGCCGACTCTCCGACGGTCGAAAAGCCTGATGCACCTTCTGCACGACCCAGCTCCCCCTCTCTTTCTGCGTCATCCTCTGGTGAGGAGGGGAGTGAGGACCCTCTCGGCGTCATCCCCAGTGAACGACGCACTGCAGAGCGGCAGAAGAATGTCGCAGTCGACCCGACCGCAAAAGAGCAGTCGTCCTCTGCCGGCGAGTCGTCGTCTTCTGCCAAAGAGCACTCTGCAGACGAAACGCATGTGGAGGTGCAACCCCTCCGGCGATCGACGCGCTCTAACAAAGGTGTTCCGCTAGTTCGTTATCGTGCAGCGTTGACGGCATTTGCGATGAACGCCTTCGACGGCAGAAGAGAAGACGTAAAACTGCCGGAGCTGGACTCTGCAGAAGATCGTGTGGCAGATCCGGAACGTCGTTGGGACATTTCGAAGATGACTGTCCATGTCGCTCTGAAGAGTTGGAAGGGCCCTGCGGTTAAGGTAGCAATGGACAAGGAGATGCAGACTCTGTGGGACCAAGGCACTTGGGACTTGGTTTTTCCACCGTCTGGCGTCAATGTGGTGGGAAATCGGTGGGTTCTCGCTACCAAGTATCTCCCTGCCACCAACGAAAACTGCTCCTCTGCCACTTCCCGCAAAGCCTCGCCTTGTCGACAAATCTGCTCTTCGTCGATGGGCCTTTCTGCAGGGCTCGTGTCCTCAGACTTCGTTGATATGCCACTTCCGCAGACTTCTGCAACCTTCGCAGGATGGCTATTCTCAACACTCCCCTGCACTGGTCATGCAAAATCACCAACCAGCAGAGAATCGCTACCATGTCATGAGTTCAGCTACACTGCGGCACAATGGCACGACGACACGGCGATACGGCGGCACGGTGACACAGCGGTACGGCAAAACGGCGGCACTGCGGCACGATGGCACGGCGCAACGACAACGCGGTTCTACGGTGCCACGGCGGCACGGCGACACGACGGTACTGCGGCATGGCGGCACCACGGCACGGCGACACGGCGGCGCCGCGGCACGGTGGCTCTACACTGCGGCACGGGCCAGCGGGCGCGGGGCCAGTGGGTGCGGAGCTGGCGAGCGCAGGGGCTTGAGGACAGAGGCTGGCAAAGTCGGGGCCAGCAGGAGCGGGGCGAGCGGGTGCAGGACCGGCAGGCGCCGGGCCAGCAATTGCAAGCTGGCGAGCGTGGGGTCGACGGGCACGAGGCTGGCGGGCGTGGAGCTGGCGAACAAGGGGCCAGCGGGTGCGGGGCTGGCGGGCACGGGGCTGGCGGGCACGGGAATGGCGGGCGCGGGGCTGGCGAAAGCGGGGCCAGCGAGCGCGGGCGAGCGGGTGCGGGGCCAGCAGGCACGGGGCCAGTGAGCGCGGGGTTGGCAAGCGCGGGGCCGACGGGAATGGGGCTGGCGGGCACAGGGCTGGCGAACGCGGGGCCAGCGGGCGTGGGGCTGGCGGGCACGGGGCTGGCGGGCAGAGGGCAGGCGGGTGTGGGGCTGGCGAAAGCGGGGCCAGCGAGCGTGGGTGAGCGGGTGCGGGGCCAGCAGGTATGGAGCCAGCGGGCGCTGGGCTGGTGAGCGCGAGGCCGACGGGCACTGGTCTGGCGGGCGTGGGGCTAGCGAGTGCGTGGCCAGCAGGCACGGGGCTGGCAAGCTTGGTGCCAGCAGGTGCGGGGCAGGCAAATGCGGAGCTAGAGGTGCGGGGCCAGCAAACTCGGGGCCAGCAGGCACGGAGCTTCGTGCGGCTCAAAACGGGCGGCTCGAAACGGGCAGCTAGCGACGGGAAGCTAGGTTTGGGCAGCTAGGAATGGGCGGCTAGGACTAGGCCTAAGGCGGAAGCGCGGGTGGGCGGGGGGGGACCTAACCTAGCGTGATACCATGTCCAAGTTAGAATGAATGAGTAGAATGAGGCAATCACGTTTCCCAATGATTGCCAATCAAGTTTCCCGAGAAAGGCAAAAATTACCTGCAACATTGGGAAACAGAACACGTGCAGCCTCAAGCGTTACAAAATGTGCGTCACGTGTTCAGTTTCCCAATGTTGCAGGTAATTTTTACCTTTCTCGGTTCATATCGGTTCATTTGGGCAGTTTATAAAATCGCAATTTATCGCGATTTCGGAATGCCACCTTTATCGGAAATCCTAAGACCTGATTTCTGCCGAAGGGGTTGTTCGTAGAGGCAAAATCTGAGATGAATCTTTACCGCCCCTCTGCCGAATTTTGCCCGAACTGCCTTCCTGTCGAACTCCGGCATAAAGCAATTCTGCACGAATGGGTCCTTCTGGCAATCTGCCTTAAAGCCCGCCCAGCAGGTTGCATATTTGTACTGCTCTGGTAGGTGGGGCCGCAGAATCTGATTGGTCGATGAATCGTTATAGAAACGAATAATTTTGGCAAAGAGGAGGCTTCGCAGAGTCAGTGCTGGTTCGCGCAAGCTAGCGGGGCTGGAAACTTGGCAGGGCTGCCAAGTTTTGGAGCTCTCTTTCTGGCCATGAACCACCTCCCCAGCTCTGCCAAGTTGGCTGTTGACATCACAACCAGCACCTCGTAGTGACCGGTTTCGAAAACAAAAATCGGATGCGGTTTGGGGCGCTCTACAGTTCGATAATATGCAACATAAAAAGTTCGAAGCACATATTTCTTTCGCGATTCCCGCCCAAACTGCGAGTACAATCTTAGGTTTCTACCCTCCTCACAACTCGTCCCATTTCTCCCCTCCAAGAACTTGGCAGGTTGGCACTGCCAAGTTCCGAGAGGCCCCCAACCCTGCCATGTTGGAAACCTTTCGCAAGCGTTTGGCAGTTTGATGCAAGCTGCTCGGTTATGGGGGCCTCAAGGTGCAGCATCTTGAGAAAAGGGGACTTGCAACCTGCCGGTCAGGCTTTAAGCCCTTCTGCAGCTCAGTATCAAATTCCGACTCTGCCGAGGGGTCGGCTGCCAAAACATGTTCCGTGAACATTTCCGCTGACGACATTCTCTTCTGTGAACGACCCCTGGCATCAAATCGGCAAAGAGCTTCTTCACTCCCATCTCAGCCGAGGTCGTCTCTATAGAAACCACTTGCTGTAGATTCCATATGAAAAAAATTGCACCTGTTCTGCAGTGTGCTATAGATTATAGTGAGACCCAGGAACAACAGTTAAGGGATCTCGAAACAGTTTTCACAGTACTCCAGAAGCATCAGCTGCTCACGAAGAAACCTAAGTGCAATTTTTTAAAATATAGGTTGGAGTTTAAAGGTTATGTTATCTCAGCTAAGAGCGTCGAAGTGGACTCGCGTAAGATCGAGACAGTGCAAGCTTGGCTGCCGCCATCGAACTTGCAGGAGCTGCAAAGGTTTTTAGGGTTTGTGAGTTACATTCGGAGTTTCATGCCGACCATGGCGGGGGTAACTGCATCATTGACCGACTTGCTGCAGAAATTGACTGAGTATTGGTGGGGCGGGAAAGAGCAAGCTGCCTTCTCCGTGCTAATTTTTTTTTGGTGCTCAGCCTCTGTGTTAAAATTATATAAGTTATAATTTAATATAGGCTTGGTAGGTTGTTACTGAACCTTTCTGTAGAGGGTACAAACCTTTCTTCTCGACATTCTCTCCCTTCCTAGATCCGTTTTCCTCACGCCATTCCATGGCGGCCTTCTTCCTAGTATTCTAGCCAACCTAGCCTCCTAAGTTTAAGAACCTTGAGTCCTAAGTTTCTAAGATGGTGTCAGAGCCGGTCGTGTCCACCGGACCCTCTCCCTACGTTCCCGTTGCGTACTCCTACTGCATTCGCAGCCTTCGCGGTTTTCTGCCTGCCTGCCGTCGCGGCACTAAGTTGTCGCGACGGCCCCTTGTTGCCTGCCGTCGCGGCGCCAGGATGTCGCGACGGCCCCTTGTTGCCTGCCGTCGCAGCACCAAGGTGTCGCGACGGTCCCTCGTTGCCTACCGTCGCGGCGCCAAGGTGTCGCGACGGCCCCTTGGTGCAGCCGTCGCCCGTCCGCCTCGCCGCTGCGACATTGACGGTGCGCTGTGGCGGCGTCTGCGGCAGCCGACGGCATCATCGGGCTGCGGCCGGCCGAGCGACGTCTGTGGCGTCGCCGGGCCTGCCGCCCGCTCGCCACAGACGGGCGTCCCTCAGGACGACGTCCTCCCGCCAATAAGCGCCGCGCCATTTATGGCGCGTCGCTGAAGACTCGCCTCGCCCCGCCCCCTCCCCTCCCCCCCCCACCTGCACCTGCTTCCCCTGCATCCCCCCCTTTCTTGCTGCAGCCGATGACTGCCATGTGAGGGACCTCTCCACCGCCGAGGAGACAGGACATGCCGCCGAGAGGGCGGGGGCCGCCGCACCAGCCTCTGTCGTTCGAGCCCCCGGCGCCGCCGCTGTTGCCGCAGGCCTGGAGCCGCCGCACACCGCCGCCGCCGCCGCTGTCGTCACTGTCGCTGCTGCCGCCATTGCCGTCTCAAGGGGCCGTGAGACCTACCCTCTTCCGGAGTCGTTTCGGCTCCTGCTGGGAATGGGGGTGCTGGGCTAGGGGGTGTGGGTGTGGGTGTGGGTGTGGGGGTGTGCGTGGGCTTGACACTACCAAGCCTAGGGGGTGTGTTAAAATTATATAAGTTATAATTTAATATAGGCTTGGTAGGTTGTTACTGAACCTTTCTGTAGAGGGTACAAACCTTTCTTCTCGACATTCTCTCCCTTCCTAGATCCGTTTTCCTCACGCCATTCCATGGCGGCCTTCTTCCTAGTATTCTAGCCAACCTAGCCTCCTAAGTTTAAGAACCTTGAGTCCTAAGTTTCTAAGACTCTGCCCTTTGATTCGCCGATCCTTACCGTCCGTTCGAATTTATCACGGGCGTCAGCGCCATCGCCATAAGAGTAGTACTGTTATAGGACTTTGACAACAGTCTACAGCCAATCGCGTACGATTTATGGAAGTAACACCCATCCGAGCGAAACTATCCGATACATGACAAGGAGATTATGAGAGTAGGATATGTATCAGAGGAGAAAGGATTATTTCTATATTTTCTAGGACACTATGGATTACCTAGAATACACCTTTTAATTATTTGGACTATTATATCCAAAGTGGTTATTTGGATAATTCTCAGTCATCATAAGTGTTTATGTTATCTAGATTAACTGTTGCGTGCACCGACTGTTCACCATCTTTCGGCGAATCCTCTAGTGCTTTTAGAACAGTTGCTTCTAGTGGGAAATCACTCCTTTCTGGAATATTCAAGTTTTAGCTAGACTCGTGCCTCGCTCGGAGGACCTTGCGAGTGCTCGCCTATAGATTCTGTTGTTCCTCGCGATTGTCATTATTATTCATTCTATAGTTTACACATTTTCTCTCACATTACGCATAGCGCATTCGATAATGTGACACCAGTCACGCAATGTGCGGAACGTTGGCGGTCTTACTTAAGACCATACCTAGGAGGGGGGAGAGTGTAAGGAAATGGTATTTCCTTATCTGGGGTTTAATTGATAGTATGGCATACACTGTTATAACGGGGTTGTAGCGCAGACTGCTACGAAATTCAAATCGTAGCACCCAAATGTGGCCTCTTGACGAGCCGCATGCATTTCACCTGCCTTATCATTTCATGCCTGAATACATGCGCTCCGCGCCAATTTACAAACCACGCGTCTCCACTCCGGCCAGCCTCGACCGTGTCCTCCAAGCCTGTTGTTTTTATGTTGCCTCATTTGTATGTTTTTTCCTCGATACTCACTGTTTGCGCTTCATTACAATTTCTATGGTGGGACCATGCAAAACCATTCGGGCAGAATACAAAACAGGTCATATTTCCACCTGGCCACTATCCTGTAAATTTATCGCATGCACATTTCATAGCAACCTAATTCCACGTCATGCAGCCGAATGCGTACAGCCAATGTGTGTAGGCACCTCTTTTCACATGAGTGTCTCTTAGGCATCTGCCTGCCAGTCTGGCAGCCAGTCCAGTGTCTCCAGTCCTCCCTGCTGCACCAGGCATGCTGCCGCCTCCATCAGCAACTCATCCTCCCCACCTCCAGCCCCTTCGTGCCTCGCGCTTTCGGTCCTTGCGAATTTCTCTGCAGGTTTTTGCGCCGCAGCCACAGTCCACATCCCAGGATTGAGTGCCACAGTGTTAAGCCTCGCATGGTTTTGGATACCATAATCGCCAGCAGCAGATTCACAAGCGGCATTATCAGTCACAAAGCTGTTGGTTAGTCCAATGGTGGGATAGCTAGCCTCCCACTGATGACCTGGCATCACAAGCTGCAGACCTGGATTCTCCTGCGACTTTGAAGCGTATGACTGCGTACCTAGCCCTGCCTGATGGGATTCTACAGGTGGCACCTGGGGGAGGTGGAACTGCTGGCTGAGGGGAGGAGCACTATTTGATTTTTGAGGCGTCTTAGAAATAAATTCTGCAGGTGGCACCTGGGGGAGGTGGAAATGCTCGTTGAAGGGAGGAGTACTGTTTGCGTATGGCGTGTGATCGTGGATCAGAGGGGGATGGGCAGTGGCGGGGCAGAGATGCGCACTAGGGGACAAACTGCGGCATGGACGAACGCTAGTGGTGAAAGGCAGGGTGAAAGGAGGTAAGTGGGGCTGTGGTAGCATCTGCCCTTGCACCCGAGCTTCAGGCCTGATTTGAGGTGCCATCTGCTGCTGTTGCTGTTGCTGCTGTTGCTGTTTCTGCTGTTGCTGCTGCTGCTGCTGCTGCTGCTGCTGCTGCTGCTGCTGCTGCTGCTGCTGCTGCTGCTGCTGCTGCTGCTGCTGCTGCTGCTGCTGCTGCTGCTGCTGCTGCTGCTGCTGCTGCTGCTGCTGCTGCTGCTGCTGCTGCTGTTGCTGCCAGCGCTCTCCTTGCAAGTGTTGATGAGGTGCATCAAACCTCATCTGAAGTACCACCGCCGGCTGCTGCTGCTGCTCCTCCCCTTGCGATGGCCAGCAGCCGCATGGCTGCGGCCCAGCAAGTGGTGAGGAACACGGAGGCGCTGCTGCTTGAAACAGAGTGTTGGTCGGGGTTGGTGCCAGAGGAGGGGACAAAAAAGAAAGGGTGTGAGTCTGGGTTTGAGCCTGAGTTTGTGCCACAGCGTGTGTGTGCGGCTCTGAACCGAGCAGCAGCTGACGTGGCACCAGATCCTCCAGCTGCCCCTGCAGCTGAGGTGGTGCTGACTCATAATCATGGCATTTGGCGACCAGGTTGGTCGCAGCCGAGCTTGTAATTGCGTGTGTGGCAGTCTGCGGGACAGTTTCTGTCACCGGGCAATCTACCACAGTAAAACGCACCCACTGGGAATTCTGAGGCGCCTGAAAAACCTGTGCGGCAGTTTCTGCCACAGAAATTCGCATTGGTAGCGGGGCAAGTTCCACAGCCCGACCCACATTGGTGGTGCTGCTGCTCCTGCTGATGTTCGTGCCACCACTGCCCCCAGTCATCGCATTGCCACCAGTCATCACATTGCCACCAGTCATCACATTGCCACCAGTCATCACATTGCCACCAGTCATCACATTGCCACCAGTCATCACATTGCCACCAGTCATCACATTGCCACCAGTCATCACATTGCCACCAGTCATCACATTGCCACCAGTCATCACATTGCCACCAGTCATCACATTGCCACCAGTCATCACATTGCCACCAGTCATCACATTGCCACCAGTCATCACACTGCCACCAGTCATCACATTGTCACCAGTAATCACATTGCCTCCAGTCATCACATTGCCACCAGTCATCACATTGCCACCAGTCATCACATTGCCACCAGTCATCACATTGCCACCATTCATCACATTGCCACCAGTCATCACATTGCCACCAGTCATCACATTACCACCAGTCATCAAATTGCCACCAGTCATCACATTGCCACCAGTCATCACATTGCCACCAGGCATCACATTGCCACCAGTCATCACATTGCCCCAGGTATCACTCCAGCTGCCACCAGCCATAGTAATAGGCATACCCCCGCCGTTGTGGCCCCTCTCGCTGTTCCAGTTGGTCCCAGCATTGTTTTTAGATGTCTCAAAATGCATAGCCATAACCCTAGTCCCACCATGGCCATTGTCGTTCCTCTCACTGCTCCTGTTGGTACCACCGTTGTTGCTGCAGCTGCTGCCGCTGCTCATGCTGCTGCCATGGCTGCGTGGGGTTGAAGAGAATTCGGCACGAGAGACGTTGGCTTGGAACATGCTGAGCAGCAGAGAGTGGGAGTCTCCTCCCGGGAGGGCGCATGATGGGGATGGTGAAACCCTGGGAGCCGCAGCAGCGCCCATGGCACCAGCAGGACCCATGGCACCAGCAGCAATGGCAGCACCACCAGTGGCATCTGCTCCAGCTATTCCTGCACCAGTCGCACCTCCTCCAGCAATGGCGTTCGTGCCTAGGGTCTGTGCAGAAATTACAGCAGGAGCAGAAGCAGGCGCGGAAACAGCCGAGTGGGCGAGCAAAGAGTGCAGGTCGAGTGGCTGCTGCTGCTGATATGGATGGTCCTGCTGGGTTTGTTGATGCGCCTGCTCGTGATTAACGCACAACTGAGACTCCTGCACTTGCTGATGGTGTTGATTATACAGCTGCTGGTTTTGAGGCGCCCCAAAACTAAGCTGATGGTGATGATTATACCACTGCTGCTGCTGCTGCTGCTGCTGCTGCTGCTGCTGCTGCTGCACCACAGTGCACTGTCCAGCATCCTTCCAACCTTGCTGGTTCCACGGGTTGGTCCATGGGGAACAGTGGTCAGCGGGAGGCGAGAGACCCATCTTACCGGGCTTAGGAGGCCCGAGGCAGCCAGAGGCATGAGGTGCATGAAACGCACGGGGGGTTTGAAAGCCATGGGACGTTGGATATGCCTGGGAGGCATCAAAGTCGTGCGACGTGCGATGGGCGAGAGGCGACCGCAAGGCATGCGAGGGAATGCACGGGTCAGAGAGCAGGGAGTCGTCTTCTCTTGACCGCTTGCCCAGGGAGGGCGATGAGAGCGGGTGCTGGGTCAGACAGCCCGGGGCGGAATTGGATGAAAGACCGCTCTGCACTCCTCTGGCTGCTGCATCTGCAGCTGAGATTCTGAGGAGGATGGCAGCTGCGGCAGATGCTGCTGCTGCTGCTGCTGCTGCTGCTGCTGCTGCTGCTGCTGCTGCTGCTGCTGCTGCTGCTGCTGCTGCTGCTGCTGCTGCTGCTGCTGCTGCTGCTGCTGCTGCTGCTGCTGCTGCTGCTGCTGCTGCTGCTGCTGCTGCTGCTGCTGCTGCTGCTGCTGCTGCTGCTGCTGCTGCTGCTGCTGCTGCTGCTGCTGCTGCTGCTGCTGCTGCTGCTGCTGCTGCTGCTGCTGCTGCTGCTGCTGCTGCTGCTGCTGCTGCTGCTGCTGCTGCTGCTGCTGCTGCTGCTGCTGCTGCTGCTGCTGCTGCTGCTGTTGCTGCGCCAAGAGCTTCAAATGCTGCTGCAACAAATGCTGTGGCTGCGCCTGCGCCTGTTGCACCGACTGCAGGTCGTTTCCGAATATAGTGGATTGCGCGTTCTGCACCTCAACTTGTGCTTCAGATCCAAATCCCGCTCCCACACCGGTCTGTGCTGCATCTTGTGCTGCAGAGAGCGCAAGGCGCAGGCCGATGGGCAGGCCAGTGTGGTTGTGCTTGTTGAGGTATGTCACTCGGAAGCACAGGATGGACTCAGGGGGTGTGCCGCCCGCCTGGTGCTGCGCTTCAAGGTTAGCGCCGGGCGACAAGTGAGACGGCAGGGCGGCAGGGGTGCAAGGAATTAGCTGCCAGTCAACGCGCTTGCGAGCCGCACAGTTCTGGACGACGTTAGGGGTATCCAGAGCCACAGGAGCAGCAGGAGCAGGAGGCTGATCAGACGACTCGGAAGTCGAAGCCAGTGCTGTGGCTGATGATCCTGCTGCTGATGCGCCCGTGTCTTCCTGGTTGCATGCGTCGCTGGCAGGGTGGACGATGCACGTGGAGCGAGCACAGCGGAAGTAGGACCTGCAGAAGAGGAGGAAAGGGCAGGGGGGTTAGGAGGGCAGGGGGGTTAGGAGGGCGCAGGAGGTCTGCATCAGAGTCGACTAAACAGCAGGCTTGTTGGCGACGCACGTGGACCGAGCACAGCGGTACGACCTGAGTGAGGGAAGAGCAGAGGGGAAGGGAGGAGGACAGAGGACGAAGGACGGAGGATGGTGGAGGAGGAGAAGGTGGGGAGAAGGGGAGGAAAGGAGAAGCTGAGATGACAGGGGGATGGTGCTCTGGCAGGAGAACTGCAAGGGGGTTGACCACGCCATGAAAATGTGGCTCCCATCTATATAGTAGCTTTAGTTGTTCGTTTAGCAAGGCTGCTTCGTGGTTGACATATCTACACTATACGTACTCTCTCCCTACACCGTTTATGCGGTCTGGCAAAGAAAATATGCAGGGAATGCGGGTTCTGCCACAGGTCAGGGGAATGCTAGGGCCCAACACCGTGCTGTGACAAGCGTACCTGTGGCAGTTGGATTTCACGAGTCGTTTCTCCCCGTACTTGAGCCAGCAGTGCCCATCATCGGGCATCACCTCCTGTGGCACGCGCCTCAGCTGATCTCTGTGCACCGCCGCCCTCTGCGGGAACAAGCTGCTGGTAAGCGGCACCGGCACCGGCTCTGAAACCGGCCCCACCGCCGAGCCCCCCACCGCAGAACCCCCCACCGCCGAACCCCCCACCGCCGCAAGCGTAGCCCGGGGCGGTGGATTCGCCGTGCTAGAAGAGTCACCAGAGATGTTAGAAGCCGCGTTGCCACTCGTGTTGAGAGCCGTGCCGTGTGCAGCAGTAGTAATGTCCCCAGCAGTGGTAGTAGTAGCAGCAGGATGGCGACGCCTTGGCGCCAGATGACTAGTGCTGGCAGCAGGGGTGGGAGTGCCGGTAGTATCCCCAGTGTGGTTTCTCCGCCTGCGTGCCATGATGGTAGCGGCCGGCACGTTAGAAGACCCGCAGCCACAAAACAACCCTGTTGAACAGCTCCTGTCTCTCACACAGAGTGTGCCCAAGAATCCTTAGAAGCCTTCTCAGAGCTGATCTGAGATCAGCTCAATATATCTCCCCCAGATATCTGCCCTTGCGCGTCCCAAAATACCAGGGCCAGAAATACGGAGTAGCTATACAGTAGATACGGCATAGGTACGTCTGCTACGGAGTAGCCTTGCTATAAGAAGAACTATACCTACAATATAGGTGAGATCCACATTTTTGTGACGCGATTAGTAGATCTATATAAAACGTCTCGGGCTCCTTGCCTTTTCCGCGTAGTATTATGTACTTCTCGCGTTTGCATCCAGACCTGCCGGCGATCAGGCTGGGAATGCTCACGTAGTTGTAGGAGTAGTGCTGGCGGGAGCAGACTGCCTCTCGGGATGGGCGGTATTGGGATGTTCACTAGTAGGGTGAACCGCGGGAGGAACAGAGTCGCGTTTCTACTGTAACGCGCATAAGAGCAGGATGGGCGAGGACTCCTCGGAGGTTCTGGAGGATGGCTCGCCGCGTCTGCGCCACAGCGGGAAAAGAGAGGGAAAGAGATCCGCGTGACTCACTTCCTGGGAGGGAGAGGGGGAGAAACTTTCGTGGCGAACAAGAAGTACTAGTACAGTATAGAACAGAAACCGCGTCGGGACCTCAACTTGAAGAACTACTACAAACTTTGTACACTAAGTAGTATTCGTTAGAGTCAGCGGTTTCGTTTTGGGCGAACTATTGTTTTATCTGCTTGGTGACAAACGCTATACAGTCTCGCCTGAGAAACCCGCGTTCGACGGGACTTGCTCTCCGTGCAACAATACAAACCTGAACTAAACTTGAGGTGAGTGTAAAAAAAAGCGGACTGTAATGCGTGCTATTTAATCGAATAATTGGGTGTATTCAGCGACGTCCGAAGTCACTAAAGCCTTATACCTGCGAGATCGGGTACTGTTGATTGCGTTTTGAGACGCGTGTAAACCTCGTCCTGGCGTCAACGTGAGACCAAGTAAACGCCAGAACCAGGCCAGTACATCGTAAGCCACCCTTCGGCAAGATACTGTAGACAAGTCGTACACACCTTGTTGACAACCCCTGTGTACAAACAAGTCGTAGAAGTGAATGGAATGAGCTGTAGGTTCCAAAGAAAAAGAAAAACGCGGTCTCCGCAGAAACTCGTGGGTGAGCCAACTTGGCGACACTATTCTGCGTCGCCATGGGAAAGAGGGCAGCCACTGTCAGGCAGCAGGCAGAGGAGGGGTTGGTAAGCTCCACGCCTCACCAGGGGTTGGTACATGTCCGCTTCTGAATTGACGGAAAGAAGATCCTGAACGCTGTCGTGACCCACTGGGCCGAAGCAAGCCAGCCGATGCAGAAAGTTTGACTTAGGGGAGGAGGAGAGAGGGAGGGGATCTACTAGGGGGCTGCTGCGATGACCGAGTGGAGTCAGGGGAAGGGCATATGATATCAGGGCATTCGCTCTGACTTGACTCAAATTCTAAGGTAGTTTCTAGACCACTCCTGATTTTCTTCGGGTTCTTTTCCACCCAGCCCTGACAGAATCCGGGAGGATCTCAAGGCGACCCTCTGGAAACTCCGAGTAGATATTCTGGTAGCCCTGATTTTCCCACTACCTACACCCTTCCCTTCCCGATGCCCCCCCATAGAATACAAGTTTCTCCCACTCTCCTGACACCCGTCACACTTCCTAAGACCCGACTACCAGGCTACTAGTTGGGGAGGAGTACTACCCATACACCCCTAGAACACATGTGACTCCGATGAGCCACGGAGCATGGAACAACCAAAAAAGGAATCATTGGAAATGTGTGCCCTTCGAGCATTTCTTCGGCCGGCCATGAAAAATCAGGGCAGTGCATATTCGGACCTTGGGAGAAATTCGAAGGGAGCCCTGAGCGCCAGAGCTGCTCAAAAACCTTACATAAGCCCTGGTCAGGGGTCCTTCTGCCTTGCTCATTCTTTCGAGGAAAAAGGTGTTAGGGCGTGTTTTTATTCGACGTCATCCCATCCTTGTTTGATCCGAGAATGCTAGAAAACTAATCACATGCGTAATGCAAAAACTTTACAGTATACGATTGGTTTCCAGCTTTCTCGGATGAAACCAACTTGGGATCACACCGACAGAAAACACGCCATCTGACTGGCGAGCAGAGGGGGGGTCAGGGAAACTTGAAGAGGAGGGTAGACAAGAAGGTGGACTTGGAGGATATCATTAACGTACACCTGTTTCGAGTTAAATGTTCTCAGCGGAAACTTCTCTAAAATGTTTACAGTCAATATTGCAGATTTAGCCTGCTCTAATCTCACTACCAGGTGCTTGCACCGTAAGAGTAATTTCAATTTCACCACTTTCAGATTCCCTCAACTGAACATCACACATGCATATTTTGGGAACAGAGCAGCGATTTCATAAACAAGGCCTTGTTCGATATCACGCACCGAAAACCCCACGGAGGATCATATGACATGCTCGACATATGCATCATCATTGGGCGACATGCCGAGTCAAACTACGACTACTTTCAACTCGGAAAAAGGCTAAAAATAAGATAATTTGAGGCAACACGGGTCCCCGATCAGTCCTCTGTAAATAAAATAGTGCTTCACAAAAGACACACAGATTTTTTTTTAGATTAGTGTATCGCCGGTGAATGACTAACACTATTGGGGCAAAGTAAGGACGCCCACTCGCCTAATTGAAGGGCACCCAATAGCTTGAATTCAGTATTTGTTTTACTCGTTCTCTCTCTCTCTCTCTCTCTCTCTCTCTCTCTCTCTCTCTCTCTCTCTCTCTCTCTCTCTCTCTCTCTCTCTCTCTCTCTCTCTCTCTCTCTCTCCTTGATTTTATTTTAAAACGCGAATGCCAAGTAGTTCAATGGTAGGAAAGGTTGGTTGCATAGGAGGACGAGATTGGTTGTCGAGTAGTTCTCCTAGGGAACTCTCAACCGAAGGTAGGAAGCTCGAGACAGTTTTGGGCCATTCGGTACGCGCGTTTTGATACCTTATCAAATTGCTACCACATGCAGGTAATGTTATTCTTCTTTTACTTTGTTTCGTTTGGGAACAAAATCTTTATTTTTACGTGGCCCAAACCAATTGGTCGTCGATCTGCTTGGTTGTGTTTTGCAGGCGCTCGAATCCATCTAACGAAGTATCATCGCAAATCTTCGCTGCGTTTTTTGTTTTTAATGGCATCAACGCCAGCACAAAAAACTGTCCAAACTAGGTGGAATCTTGATTCCTATGGAATACACCACTAAAATATACACTAGCGCCAATGAAGCACCCCATATAATTTCTGGCCCTATTGAATCTCGACATCCGCGTGGGCCAACCGGCACACCACCAAATCTAGGTGTTGCCTTTGCGTCGCCAAGTATATACACATCATCTTATTTTGGAGAACCAGATTCTACCACGGTGCGCTCTAGTTCCCTGAAATGCCAAAACCTATGGCAAAACCGACTCTAACGTGAAAAACGGTTATGAATCGTAATTAGGGGTTGTTCGCAAGTCTGGATGACATTACCCATGGCGAGTCTACGTGGGTCTCGTGTCTGTATGAAGCCTTTTCAACAACATGTTTACACAGTGAAATATATCATAAATGCAAAAGTCAAAACTAGCACTACTAAAGATTTGGTCTAGTTGCAAAATATGGGTCAACTCTGATTGGTAAATATCTAAATTCTCACAATCAAAAGCAAGATCTGATACAGATTCTCTCTTGTCGCGCTTCGTAGTTTCTCCTAAGTAGAACCACTTTTGCATATAATGTTGTCAAGTTCTATTGTATTTCTGTGAAATTCTTAGTGCTCTTGAAACACTCGCCATTCAAAGTAGGGAGAGATGTAAACCGAATGGATATACCATTTACCTTCCCTCTAATTGCATGCCCTACACTACGAGAAGTCCCCAAAAGGCCTAACGACAAACAGGGGGAAAAAATGTTGAAGGCAGATACACCAAACCCTAGGCTCGTTTCTAGTTCGGTTTCCACCCTACAATCTATACGGGTCGGTAGACCCCTAAATCTGGACGCCCAGCCTTGTAGGGCTCCCTGTAGGGGCTACGGGATTCGGGGCCCTTGCACGCGTGCAATGAGCGAGCTGGCGTTCGTCTCACTGGGCTGCCCCCCTGCCGAGCTCGCCAGTCTGCCCAGCGGGGTTCAGGGTGACTCGGCACACGGACTCTGTGCCCCCGTAGGGACCGCATGACGAGGCAGCTCGCCAGCGTGGCCTCGGGCTCGGAACCAGGTCTACGTGCGAGCCTCGGAGCCTCGGAACTACACGCCTTGTTATTTTTAGTGCTGTCATTTCTCCAACTTATGTATAAGCGTATGGTGTAATAACGGGGAAAACATAATGAAATAGATAGTCCAATGCTTGATAATACTACAGACATTGCAGGTTCTTTTCGATTGTTTCATTGTATTTTTATCATTTTGTACGCGTCTATGAATATAAAATATGCATGCATGCATAAGCATAATTTGTAATACGTCAAAGAATAATTCACTTAGGGACGCATGAATATGATTTGGCGAGTATTGATACATTTGCCTCATGTCTTGCATCGGATTTTATTATGATGTGTGAAATTAATATGTTTGCTAAAAATGACAGAATCATCAGTTTGGACATATGGGAATTAGTACAAGAATTAAAAAACCATAATTATAAGCTTTAAATAAGGAACCATTTAGATAAATTTATTAAAACCTTGAATACCATTAGAAAGCTCATGGCCTAGAATCATATTTAATAATTGGAAAATATATGCATTGTTTTAAATCCCACTTTTAATACTAGAATTCATACGATTTGTGGCATTCTCATATTGTTATCGCATGCTAGAAGTTATTTCAGATTTTTTCTCATGAAAGCACCAAGTTTTACCCTTTTCCCCTTTTGTCTTATTAGAATTCCTCAATATATTATTTAGTGCTAATCGATAAAAAAATTTATTAATGATATGTAAATACGTATACGCTTATTGGAAATCATATTCTAATATCGAGTCTGATTCTAACAGCAGGTCGCGTATAAGGGGTGTGCGTGTTTCTTGGAGGGGCTGTTTTTCTTGATGATCCTGGTGCCAACTTCAACGCGTGTAGCATTTGTTTTTTCATTCTTTTCCACGCGTGTGCAGTATGACGCGTGCAAAGCGCTCGACCACTAACACTGGTCACTGTTAAATCTTGCACGCATTTATTAACATTGTTTCCGGCATTAAACCCTTGCGCGTAAATCCAGCCTTATATGTGGGCGCAGACATTTTTGCGGAGCCTCAGGGGATGAATATCGAACCACATGCAGCCATGCGTCCAGTAACCCATATGTATTCATCGATGTTGTCGGATCGGTAGCTCTACCGAAATGGTCTACCGAAACGGCCGCCCATTTTGCGACCGCGCACTGCGCCCAACCATTCCCCCCCCCCCCCCCCCCTTCTCCTCCCCCCCCGTTTATATAGCACAATAATTTTGGAATTGCTCGCCACGAAACGATGAGCGAGGCTTCCCCAAATTCTAGTGCACCCTCGTTTATCAGGTCGGGAAATCGTAAGTTGCATCGGGTGGTTATCACTAAGTGCGAAATCACGATGGGACTTTCCTGGAGTCCATCTCCACTGTAACTCCATATGCCGAAAGAATCCAACCGGTATGATACAAAAGAGAGTCGAAGCTATTTATAGAAGTCTAAAATTTTCCGCACGAAGCTACCCCTAAAATACATGAAGTACAGTTAGGGCACATTCAAGCCATATTTCGATTCTCAGATCACGCACCTTATAACGGAACCACCTAGCCATTCACTAAGGTATGAAAATGGAGATAAATAATAAATAAACAAAACACTATTTTGGCTCAAGCTGAAAGCCCATAACCGACATCTGTGGATTTTGTTCTAACTGACATGCGCTCTTGACGTACGGTAGAAACACGCAGTGATTTTTCCAAATGGATGTCTTTTTGCCATGGGTTGAAAATTTCCGGAATAGTTAAAAAACCCACGTGCCAAGGAGTTCAATGGTAGGAAGGTTGGTTGGATAAGATGACTGGATTTTTTGTTGAGTAGTTCTCCTAAGGAACTCTCAACCAAAGGTTGGAAGCTTGAGGCAATCTTGGGACACGGTACGCGGATTTTAAAGCCCAGATCCTAAGTTGCAAGGCGCGAGATTTTTTGCTAGCAATATCGAGGCGCAAAAATGTTGGTAACCCCATGCACCCGGATGAAACTGAACTGTAAGGAATTAACATTCCTTACTGCGCTGAACTACAGCGCGTACACCCGAAGACCTCGAACTCGCAGGTTCGGCCAGTATTGTCGGCCCAAACCTCCCCGAGTCGCGTTCCGACACCCTCGACACCCAACCAAACCATTCACGTCCCGAGGTCCTCGCCCTAGCACGTCCGTGCCCTATTTTACCCACTTTGCTTGTCACTTGTAGACACATTGTTTTTCCGAGGTTCTATTCCCATTATTGAGTGGCTGTTCCATTCCCACTCATAACATGAACAATGACGCGTTGGTTGTAAAAGAGGGCTCGTGATTGGTTGAAAGGGCAAGCAAACACCTTCGCCCAAGCAGCCCAGCCCCTGGCTCTCTCTCAGCACAAATGGCGAAGGGAAAGTTGCTATCAATTTTTGTAAATTGGGACCCAGGCGAGACCGACCAGTGAGTAGAAACTAGCCAGCATAATAGGTTTCTCGCGCGCGTAGCCAAGCTCTAGACGAAACTTCGCGCCATAAGGAATGATAGCGATAGTGCCGCAGATCCCGTGACGACCGGCTAAGCAGTGCGAACCGTGCATAATTTATCCCGAGGGACGAAGTGACGCGGGAGCAGGGACGGAGAGACACGATAGCAGGGACTGAGAGACGCGATAGCAGGGACGGAGTGACGCGGGAGCAGGGACGGAGAGACGCGATAGCAGGGAAGGAGAGACGCGATAGCAGGGACGGAGTGACGCGACAGAACCTAGTGGCTGAGGCGAAAGCAGGGAGGAAGCAGCGAGGGCAGGGGAGGGAGGGCGGAGTGAGCGCGCGGGAGGAAGCGCGGACATCGCAAAAAACCTTCATTTCCGTTTCGGCTCTCGGTTTGGATTTTCGGTTCTATCGGGGTTGGGTTTCCGGCCTTTTTTTCCGCAGCCAAACCGCGGCTCGTTTCTGTCAGTTTTCCATCGGAATTGCCGGAGCGGATATTTTGGGGCGAGGTTCACCCGAAATGTCTCGGAGGCGACGTGACGAAGTTGGAGCTTTGACTGGGTTACATCGCCACCTGGTTCGTCAGTTCGCGAGCCGAAATTTTCCGTGCAAATTCAGGCAGTTTGTTCACGTGTGACGCATATGTGTGCGCTTCGGGCTCCCTATACCCCATTTGAAATCACTCCCTCAGTTGAATACTAATCCTGCTGTTTTTTTGCAACGACATGTAATATAGCATTACACTTATTCCGGATTCCTCTATGTATGTACATGTGATACCTATTCTAAAGAAAAACGCACGATTCATGGAACGAGAGGATCACATGCACGTGGCGCAATATGGCATTGATCGGAACCACATGGTAACCCCCATCGTCCTCACGCCAGCGAAGGCGTTCGCAGCGCGTCGCATCGTCCAACCCTCCAGCGAGCCACAAGCGGACAAATGCCAGATCCTCCCGTTCTCCCCTGCGCTTGAGATGGAAGAGAAGGAACAGCCGGCCATACACCTCCTCTCCATCAAGCAGCAGCGCCACGTTCGTATCAAACATGTGTATCTCCTATGTTTGCATAGACTGTATAGGGCCATCTCTTAGAGGGTACAACGCTTAGGTATATTCACCTGTACTCTCTCTCTACTTAATCATTCAGTTCTCACTTTGATATGGTATCACGCGTAGGTTAGGATCCCCCACCTACCGCTTCCGCTCCTACCCTCACTAGGCCCCGCCGTGCCCCTCCTGGGCCCTTCGTGCCTCCTAGCCCAGCCGCGCCCCTCCTGGGCCCCGTCGCGCTTCCTAGCCCAGCCGCGCCCCTTCCTGGGCCCCGTCGCGCCTCCTAGCCCAGCCGCGCCCCTCCTGGGCCCTATCGCGCCTCCTCGCCCAGCCGCGCCCCTCCTGGGCCCTATCGCGCCTCCTCGCCCAGCCGCGCCCCTCCTTGGCCCCGTCGCGCCTCATTGCCCAGTCGCGCCCCTCCTGGGCCCTATCGCGCCTCCTAGCCCAGTCGGCCCCGCGCCTGTCCTGCCCCGAGCTGTGTGCGGCCCGCTCATCGTCACTGCCCCGGCCCTGCATCCTCCCTGGTACTGTCCCTCCTCACCTGCCCCGCACTACACTGCACCGCACAGTGCTGCACCGCACTTGTGAGAGTACGACTCCGTTACACCACTTGGGCTTTTTCATATTTCATCTTCATTTCATTCCTCTTTTTATCTCATCTCCTTTTGCCTCATATTCCCCATTTTCCATTATCCTTTGGTTTCTTCCTTTATTATTATTATATCACCGACCAGGCATGGAATGTTCTAGACACGCTATCTAGCGTAATCCTGCCGTAATCCCTTAAAGCCAATAGCCTCGCGTGGCTATACGCAGGGTGATTCTATCTTCTAGAAGGGTCTATTCCCTTAGGATAAGATAAACCTGGTTACCTGATGTACTCTGGAAGTATAAAAGCGCCTTGTACTGATCGATAGTGCAACCTTTCCTCGACACATTCGATCCTGTGACACTTGGTAATCAGAGCTTTTTCTCACTCGACCGCGCTCAGCTAAGCGGGGATCCTGCCTCGAAAAACCGCCGGGGGCGACCAATTCGACGCCGATTCTGGTAAGCACCAGCTCCGCGATTTTCGAATTACCCCCTCCGTGCGTGTTTTGAACAGGATGGCAACCTTCGACAACGCCGAGGTTACCCAGCAGCTCTTCGCGCGCATCGCAGCCCTTCAGGAGGAAATGCGAGCGGATCGCGAAGCGTGGCGAAACCAGTTCGAGCGAGTAACTCGACTCGCCGGAGCGCAGCACGAGACGACAACGGCGACGACGCAGCAGTCGCAGCAGTTTCTCGAGGCTCCGAAACCGCGCCCACCTGAGCCGTTCGATCCGAGCGATCGAAACTCCGACGCCCGCAGATGGATCGCCGGGATGGAGATCTACTTCGCAGCCGTCGGATGGAGCTCGCCAGTCTGGGACGGTCAACGTGTACGACTCGCGGCGACACTGATGCGAGGGCCGGCACTCGAGTGGATTGGCGGCAACAGTACTTTCATCCACGGTGAAGCCACGTGGCAGCAGTTCCGCGCCGACCTGCTGAAACGCTTCGAACCGATAAATTCGAGTTTCCTTGCCCGGGAAAAAATTCATCGACACCGACAGTTCGGGAGTGTAGCACAGTACACGCAACAGATGGAGGAATTTTATAACCGCATTCCCGACCTGACCGAAGGGGAAAAAGTACAATCGTACCTCGCCGGGCTGAAGACCGAAGTCAAACGACAAGTCGCTGCGTCAAACTACACGAGCTACAGTGACGTCGTTTCGGCCGCGGAGCGCTTCGACATGGTCAACGCCGGAACACGACGGACGCACGTCGGCAGTACGCGACAAGGCGACCGCTCGGCTCACCCCACGTTCGCCGACCCGATGGAAGTCGACAGATTCGAGGGGCGGCCACGTCCGAAAAACACCAACTACACGTGTGATTTTTGCGGGGTGCCGGGCCACCGAATCTTCGACTGCAACAAAATGAAGGCCGCACGCGCAGAGTATCGGGCACGCAACAGTGGCGGAAATCTTTCGGCCAATCAGAAGACAAAAAACGGGAGTCGCCAGTGATTGCGGATCTAGCTGGCGAAAATAAAAAGATCCGAAAGCGGCCGCGGGATTCCGGAAAAATCAACTTCGACGAAGCTGATTCGACGCGAGCAGGAGGAAATGATGGGGGAAAATCTCCACCCCACGACCAGTCTTCGCCAGGGAAATTCGCCGAGGGAAAATCAGACTCCGCGAAAAAAGACTCTGCCGAGACGGGGAAACTCCTTGAAGACCCAAGAAATTATAAGAATTCGTTAAAGCTATCCTATAAAGATGCTTTAATGAAAACTTATGATGTTCGAGGGGCTAGAGCCTTGGAGAAAATTCGGGAGGGACTCCAAAAGAAGCAGACAGCTGTGGAGATCATACCGGTACCGGGCAACTTGGGGACCAAATTAAGGAGTGTGGAAAGAAGCCGACCTTTCCACGGAGTCAACGTCCTCTCCCGACACCAGCCCACAACGACTACCCGCTCCCCAGGGAAGACGTCGGTGGAGCTGAAGCAGCTCAAGAGGAAGCTGGGGGTCTACAAGAAGCTGCACAAACCCCGAACTCCTTCTACGGATGCATCCAGTTCTTCGGCATCAGTGACGCGCACAGTCGTCAGGGAAACTCCGGGCCCTGGAGAAGAGCCGTTCTCCAAGCAGCCTCGGCCAGCTGCCAGCTCAGGAGTAGACAGCAACACCAAGGTGTGTACGGAATATTGGGATGTACCCTATGACCCAATCAATGAAACTATCTTTGGGTACTCCGAGCAACGACTGCCCCTCGTGCTCGAGGTCATCTGCAAAGGACGACGCCTCCAAGCACTCGTGGACAGCGGAGCGTCACACACCGTCTGCGACAAGGCAATGATCGACCGACTCCGGGAAGAGTACAAGCCTTCAGGATTCTATGCAACGATGGTGGACGGCAGCAAGTTACCAGTACACGGCGAAGCAGTGCTACATCTACAAATCGGACCACTGCGCTGGAGACCTGCACTCCCCATCACCAACATCAAAGGGCTTGACTTGATCTTCGGGCGAGACTTCCTGAAAAAATTCAACCCCGAGATCAACTGGGTGAACCGCACCGCAAGCATCTACAACAATGGACGGAGAGTACAGCTACCCAACTGGGACGATACAGGAGATATCCCAGTGGAGACACTCGCACGATTCGAGAAGGATGTGAAGCGGACCGACACCGGGTTCCTGGCGATAGCAACAGAGGTGGAGAATGACGGAGAGAAAGCCTCGGAAACTCCAGAAAAAATCAAGGAATTACTGAAGGAGTTCCAAGACATTCTTCCTGACGATCTTCCGAACGAGCTACCGCCATACCGAACGCATCAACACGAGATCGTGGAGGAACCGGGTTCGAAGCCGACCTTCCGAGCACCATACCGGCTCAGCCCTACGGAGCTGACCGACATGAAGAAGCAGATCGAGTATCTCCTAGCCAAAGGACTCATCCGACCATCTACTTCGCCATACGGTGCCCCAGTACTCTTCACACCGAAACCGGACGGAAGCCTGCGCATGTGCATCGACTACCGAGCTCTTAACAAGCAGACCATCAAGAATAAATATCCGATACCGCGAATCGATGACCTGCTTGACCAGCTTCGGGGAGCTACGGTATTTTCCAAACTGGATCTGCGGTCCGGATACTGGCAGATACGGATGGCGGACAACTCTATCCACAAAACTGCTTTTCGAACTCGGTACGGATCGTACGAGTATTTGGTCATGCCGTTCGGACTCACCAACGCGCCGGCAACGTTCCAAGCCGAAATGAACCACATTCTACGACCACTTCTGGACGAATGCGTGGTGGTGTACCTGGACGACATACTCATCTACTCGCGCGACATGAAGCAGCACGTCGAACACCTGCGACGCGTCTTCGAAATTCTTCGACGAGAAAGATTCTACGTCAAACTGTCCAAGAGCGAATTCGCCCTGGAGAAAGTCCAATTTCTAGGACACTTGGTGAGCGCTCAAGGAGTTCACGTCGACCCCAAGAAAGTCGAAGCCGTACGTACGTGGAAGACACCCGAGAACGTGAAGGAGTTGCAGCAGTTCCTAGGCTTCGCTAATTACTACAACAGGTTCGTGCCACAGTATGCGAAACTCGCGGCACCACTCACGAATCTGCTGAAGAAGAACACGCCCTACAAATGGGAGACGAAGCACCAGGAAGCCGTGGAGCAGCTGAAACAAGCACTAACGTCCGCACCGGTGCTCATCTTGCCAGATCCCGAACGCGACTACGTAATCGAAGCTGACGCCAGTGATCAGGCTGTGGGAGCAGTCTTAATGCAAGACCAGGGGAATGGACTGCAACCAATTGCCTACCTCAGCAAGAAACTACACGGGGCAGAACTCAACTACCCGATACACGACAAAGAGGCTCTTGCTATCATCATCGCCTTCAAAGCGTGGAGATGCTATCTCGAAGGACGAAGAACGACCGTCTACACCGACCACTGCAGCCTGAAATATTTGAAGACACAACCCAACCTTTCCAGGCGGCAGGTCCGGTGGATCGACTTCCTCGAGACACACTTCCACTACGACATCGTGTACAAGCCCGGCCACAAGAACAAAGCAGACGCTCTCAGCCGGCCTGCACACGTTGCCGCGATTCAGGTCGAAGGGATGAATCCATTACTCAAGGGACTCTTCACCCACGGGTACGCCATCGACCCCGAAATTTCCTTGGCAGAAAAGCGACATCTGCTACAGTGGGACAGTGACATCGCGTACCGGAAAGGATCAACAAAAATCTGGGTACCCAATTACCCTCCTTTGCGCCAGTTACTACTCGAAGAGTACCACGACGTCCTGTACGCCGGACACTTCGGTAGCAACAAGACGCTGACCGGTATCGCCAAACACTACTACTGGCCCCATATGGCAGACGACGTCCAGAAATTCGTCACCTCGTGTGATACATGTCAGCGGATGAAGAGCAGCAAGCAGAAAAAGGCGGGACTACTGCAGCCTCTTCCTGTCCCAGAACAACCATGGCAAGTGGTTAGCCTAGACTTCATTACCGGGTTACCACCTACCTCCAGCGGTCATGACGCCATCCTTGTCGTCATTGACAAGTTCTCCAAAATGGGACACTTCATCCCGACACACACGACGGCACGCACCGAGGAGACAGCACAACTCTTCGTTCGTCACATCATCTCACAGCATGGCATCCCAACTACACTCATCTCCGACCGAGACCCCAAGTTCACTAGCAAGTTCTGGAAGGAACTTATGTCTCTGCTCGGCACCAAACTCGCCATGTCATCCGCATACCATCCGCAGACAGACGGACAGACCGAGCGCCTCAACCAAATTGTTGAGCAACTCCTCCGAGCAGCCTGCAAGGACGACATCTCCAAATGGGACTTGCACCTACCCGTCCTGGAGTTTGCCTACAACAACGCTACACACGCCGCTACGGGACAGACGCCGTTCTTCCTCTGCTACGGACGCCACCCACTCACACCACAGAAACCGACAACACCAGCAACAGTTCAACCTGCACATGACTTCATCACAACCATGCATCAGCTTTGGGATCGGACCCATAAGCGCCTCCTTGACATTCAACAGCAACAGAAGCGCCAGGCCGATCGCCATCGCAACGACCACACCATCACGGTGGGGGACCAGGTGCTTCTCGACACCCGTAACCTGGACATCAGCCATCTCCCATCTAAACTTCGACCTCGCTTCTGCGGGCCTTTCCTCGTTGAAGCCCAGGTCACTCCTGTTACCTTCCGCTTACGCCTGCCAGCTACCTGGAAGATTCATAACGCCTTCCATGTCCAACTTCTGAAGCCCTATCGAGATCCTAACACGATCTTCGTGGGACGCCAGCCGCCGCCGCCGCCGCCCGTCCTCGTCCAGAACGAACCCGAGTACGAGGTCGAGTCCGTGCTCGCACACCGCCGACGTCGGAATGGCACCGTGGAGCTTCTTATTCGTTGGAAGGGCTATGATCCTTCTGAGGACAGCTGGGTCTCTGAGTCCGACATGGGTAACGCCCGTCGTCCTCTGCATGACTACCTTGTCAAGCAGGGTGTTACTTCTACCACCCAGCTTTGAGGGGGGGAAGTGTGAGAGTACGACTCCGTTACACCACTTGGCCTTTTTCATATTTCATCTTCATTTCATTCCTCTTTTTATCTCATCTCCTTTTGCCTCATATTCCCCATTTTCCATTATCCTTTGGTTTCTTCCTTTATTATTATTATATCACCGACCAGGCATGGAATGTTCTAGACACGCTATCTAGCGTAATCCTGCCGTAATCCCTTAAAGCCAATAGCCTCGCGTGGCTATACGCAGGGTGATTCTATCTTCTAGAAGGGTCTATTCCCTTAGGATAAGATAAACCTGGTTACCTGATGTACTCTGGAAGTATAAAAGCGCCTTGTACTGATCGATAGTGCAACCTTTCCTCGACACATTCGATCCTGTGACAGCACTGCACCGCACTGCACCGCCTTGCACCGCACTGCACCGCACTGCACCGCCTTGCACCGCACTGCACTGCACTGCAGCGCACTGCACCGCACTGTACAGTCCTGCACTGCTCCTGATGGCGGCGGAGCTTCGCTTCGACGCTGAAGGCCAGCCACTGGAGTTCGAGGCGTGGCTTGCCGACCTCCGCCGCCACCTCACTGGTCATCGGCAGGATGGCCACCCGCTTTCCGCACACCTTGACGGTACGCTCCCCTGCCCAGACCCCCTGCTGTGCTGCCCACTGACCCCACACCCGCTGAGCGCGAGTCCACTGCAGCCGCTGCCCTTGCACGCTCTGTGTGGCTTTCCCGAGACGCTGTTGCTCAGCTCGCCATTAGCAATGCCCTTCCCCCGCCTGAGCGCCCTCGCTTTAGGTCCATCCCTACCGCTCAGGCTTACTTAGATGCTGTAATCAAGGGCTATTCTGCCCCCCCTGCTGCCTCAGTAGGCCGCCTGATCCTCCCGCTGCTCTTTCCCGACCTTGCGTCTTTCCCCACTTTCTCTGACGTAGCTGCCCACCTGCGCTCGATAGATGAGACCTGGCGCGCTGCCTGCACTGATGCACAGCTTAGAGCCCACCAGCCGCCCATGACCTCTACCATCTACCTGCTTGCCACCCGCCTCCCTGACCGCCTTGCTGCCGCCCGCGACCACTTCCTTAGCATTCACTCCGGTGAGCTCACCCTCACTGACTTTGTAGACACCCTGACTGTTATCGAGACCCGCCACCGCTCCATCGCCCAGGCAAGCGGTACCGTACCGGTCCCTATCTTTCTGGGTTGTGCCCCCGCTCAGTGTACCTTCTCCGACGGCTCTGTCGCTGTGGCTGAGACTGCTGCTGCAGCGCAGTCTCGCTCGGGGAAGGGCCGCCGTCCCAAGGCTGGGCGCGGCAGAGGAGGCGGGGGTGCAGGAGGGGGTGGTGGTGGAGTCGGGTCGTCGGGTGCCGGAGCGGACGAGGGGACCCTGCCCTGTCCAGCTGAGCCGCCGCCTCCGCAGTCGCAGCAGCAGCAGCAGCAGCCGCAGCAGTCGCAGCAGCCGCAGCCTCCGCAGCAGCCGCAGTCGACGAGGAAGGCGAGTGCCCTCTGGTGTGTCCCACGTCACCCCTCTTCCGTCGGTGGTCCCGGTTGAGGAGTCTTCTGACTCTGGTAGTCCTGCGGCGCAGTCCTCGCCGGCTGCCCCTCCCCAGGTGTCCCCTCCTTCACCGCCTCTGCCGCAGCCGTCACCTCAGTCGTCGCCGCCGCAGCAGTCGTTGTCGCTGTCGCAGCCGCCGCCGTCGCAGCACCCGTCCGTTGCCTCTGGGGGTGCTGGTGTTGGAGTGCGTGCTCGTCCCGGTAGCCCTGGTGGTGGTACCGGTCCTCGGGGGGTTTCGGGCCCTGGGGGTGTTCTCTCTGGGGGTGCTGGCGTGGAGTGTGCCGGAGGTCGCCGAGGAGCAGCTTGCGGTCCCGGTGTCGTCGTTGTGCCGCCGTAGCAGTAGTCCCCGCCGGTGTCAGCCCTTCGCCTGCTCGGCCTTCCGTCCCCTGACCCTGCGTCGGTTTCTCCCTGGCCGTCTCCTCCTCTTCCCGTCTACGGCCCTGTGTTCCCTCCGCCGGACTCGTCCCCGGCTCGTTTTCCCCCCTAGTTCCCCCCCTGTGTCCCCTCCTCTGTCTCCTGACTCGACGACTCCGTCCCACGTCTGGTCCCGCCGTCCCTCCCGCGCTCGTCCTGTCTCCCCTGTCCCGCGCTCTCATCCTATGTTGCTCCGTTCTCACGCGTCTCGTCCTCCCCTTCTACCGTCGCCTCCTCCGTCCTCTCTTACCGTTGCACTTCCTCCTCTGTCCGACTACATTCGTGCTGCTCGTCCTCTTGTTCCTCGTGTCCTCGCCTCTCTCGTTACCGACCCGTCTGTTCCGGTCTCGTGTCTTGACGCTCTTGTAGCTGCGGTCGCTGACTTCGCCTCTACCCGCCGCCTTGACTACGCCACCGCTCTGGTATCTGACCCTGCCTGTCCTTCGTCTATCGGGGGTGCTCCTGCCCTCGGCAGTGACGTCCTGGAGGACCGCCAGTTCGAGCTTGCTTTCCTGTCCGAGGCTGCTCCCCATCTCTGTTCCATGTTGCTAGTCCCTGAGGGTGACCCAGACGCTTTCGACATCCCGACCCCTCGCACTTACGCTGAGGCGACCTCGGGACCTTGGGCCTCGCAGTGGATAGCTGCCATGGAGCAGGAGATGGCATCTTGGAGATCCACCGGCACCTTCGTCGACGCAGTTCCCCCGCCTGGGGTGAACGTAGTCAATGGCCGCTGGCTCTTCAAGGTGAAGCGCCCTCCTGGAGAGCCGCCTGTCTTCAAGGCGCGCTATGTCGCTAGAGGCTTCAGTCAGCGCGAGGGGGTGGACTTCTTCCAGACCTTCGCTCCGACCCCGAAGATGACTACTCTTCGGGTTCTGTTACACCTAGCTGCTCAGCGTGACTACGAGCTTCACTCCCTCGACTTCTCTACTGCCTTCCTTCAGGGCAGTCTACCTGCGTCGCCCTCAGGGCTTTACTGGCACCTTCCCTCCTGGGACCCAGTGGCTCCTGCGGCGTCCCGTCTACGGCCTGCGCCAGGCTCCCCGTGAGTGGCACGACACGCTGCATGCTACCCTTGCTGACCTGCAGTTCTTTCCGCGGGCCGGCTCGGTTCTGTCAGTTTTACGTCGGAATTGCCCGAGCGGGAATTTCTAGGCGACGTGACGAAATTGTATATTTGAATGGGTTACATCGCCACCTGGTTCGTCAGTTCACGAGCAGACATTTTCCGTGCAAACTCTGGCTTTTTTTCTGTGCGTGACCCATACGTGTGCGCTTCGGGCTCCCAATAGCCCATTTGAAAGCACTCCCTCATGCTTATTGCCAATACATGTAAAATAGCATCACATTTATTCACGATTCCTATATCTATCTACATTTCGATGTGCGTCACACGATAAACCGTGCAACTTGCGGCTAAATAAGATACGCAATGCAGTAAACGGCAATGGCCGTGCGTCGTGGCTAGAATCTAACTGGCGAACGGTGAAATCCCTTGCGACGCCACCAACGCGGCAAATGCATGCGCGAATGACGTGGCTCGACTAAAAGGCCATGCGGCGAGCACTCTAGTACGCGCCGTCTACAAATTTCAGCCACCAAAAACCGTGCCGAACAGTGGGTTTTGGAGTAGTCGGAGGTGTGTGCAAAGCCCTAAAACGTACTCTCAAACGAAAGAGATTTTGAGAAATGCGTTTTGGGGCTTTGTGATTTTTCCCTATGTGCTGGCGAGATTTTGCGTTGCGATGTATTTCGACATCGCGAGCGATTTAATTTTAATCGCATATCGCGATTAAATCGCGATTTTCGGCCGCGATTAAATTGCGATTTAAATTAAATCGCGCGATAATTAAATCATCGCATCGCGCGATGAATTAAAAAAAAAATACATCGCCATCGCAAAAACGCGATTAATCGCGATGCGATGCGATTTAAATTGCTCATGTCTAGGGGGAAGGGGGGAGGGATGGGGGGACGAGGAATGTTATCAAACATGTGTATTAGTTATGTTTGCATAGACTGTATAGGGTCACCTCTTAGAGGGTACAATACTTAGGTATATCTATCTGTACGCTCCCACTACTCATTATTCACTTCTCATTCTGATATGGTATCACGCGTAGGTTAGGATCCCCCACCTACCGCTTCCGCTCGTCCTCTAGCTAGGCCCTGCCGCGCCCCTCCTGGGCCCCGTCGCAACCCCCTAGCCCCGTCGCGACCCCCTGGGCCACGTCGTGCCCCTAGCCCTGCCGCGCCCCTCCTGGGCCCCGTCGCGACCCCCTAGCCCCGTCGCGACCCCCCTGGGCCTCGTCGTGCCCCTAGCCCCGCCGCGCCCCTCCTGGGCCCCGTCGCGACCCCCTAGCCCCGTCGCGACCCCCTAGCCCCGTCGCGACCCCCCCCTGGGCCCCGTCGTGCTACTAGCCCTGCCGCGCCCCTCCTGGGCCCCGTCGCGACCCCCTAGCCCCGTCGCGACCCCCCTGGGCCCCGTCGTGACCCCCTAGCCTCGTCGCGACCCTCCAGTGCCCCGCTACGCCCCTCGCCCTGTAGCGCCCCTCCTGGACCCCGTAGCGCCCCTCCTGGGCCCCGCCACGCCTGCAGGCCCCGTGGCCCCCCTGCCCGGCCCCGTCGCGCCCGCCCGGCCCCGACGCACCTGCCCGGCCCCGACGCACCTGCCCGGCCCCGTCGCACCCGTCCGGCCCCGTCGCACCCGCCCGGCCCCGTCGCACCCGCCCGGAGCCGTCGCACCCGCCCGGCCCCGTAGCACCCGCCAGGCCCCGTCGCGCCCGCCCGGCCCCGTCGCCCTCGCCCGGCCCCGTCGCACCAGCCCGGCCCCGTCGCACCCGCCCGGCCCCGTTGCACCGGCCCGGCCCCGTCGCACCCGCCCGGCCCCGTCGCACCTGCCCGGCCCCGTCGCACCTGCCCGGCCCCGTCGCACCCGCCCGGCCCCGTCGCACCTGCCCGGTCCCATCGCGCCGGCCCGGCCCCGTCGCACCCGCCCGGCCCCGTTGCACCGGCCCGGCCTCATCGCACCTGCCCGGCCCCGTTGCGCCCTGCCCGGCCCCGCCGCGTTTGCCGGGCCCCGCTGCACCGGCCCGACCCCTGCGCTCATCCCTGCCCCGGCCCCCTTCATCCTCACTGGTACGGTTCTCCCCCCCCCCCCCCCCCCCCCCCCTCCCTGCACCGTCCTGCTCCGCACTGCACTGCCCTGCACCGCACTGGACCGCCCTGCACCGCCCCGCACCGCACTGCACTGGCCTGCCCCGCACTGCACCGCCCTGCACTGCACTGCTTTGCACTGCACCTCACTGCACCGTACTGTCCCGTCCTGCACTGCCCCTGATGGCGGCGGAGCTTCGCTTCGACGCTGAAGGCCAGCCTCTGGAGTTTGAGGCGTGGCTTGCCGACCTCCGTCGCCAACTCACTGGCCAGCGGTAGGATGGTGAACCGCTTTCCGCACACCTTGACGGTACGCTCCCCTGCCCAGACCCCCCTGCTATTCTGCCCGCTGACTCCACACCCACAGAGCGCGAGTCTACTGCTGCCACTGCCCGTGCGCGCTCTGTCTGGCTTTCTCGCGATGCTGTCGCCCAGCTTGCCATTAGCAACGCCCTTCCCCCGTCCGAGCGCCCTCGCTTTAGGTCCCTCACTACTGCTCAGGCATACTTAGATGCTGTCATCAAGCGCTATTCCACCCCTCCGGCTGCCTCGGTGGGTCGCCTGATCCTCCCGATGCTCTTTCCTGACCTTGCATCTTTCCTCGCTGCCCACCTGCGCTCGATAGATGAGACCTGGCGCGCTGCCTGCACTGACGCACAGCTTAGAGCCCACCAGCCGCCCATTACCTCTACCCTTTACCTGCTTGCCACCCGCCTCCCTGACCGCCTTGCTGTCGCCCGCGACCACTTCCTTAGCATTCACCGCGCAGACCTCACCCTCCCTGACTTTGTAGACACCCTGACTGTGATAGACCCGCCACCGCTCCATCGCCCAGGCGAGCGGTACCGTGCCGGTCCCTATCTTTCAGGGTTGTGCCCCTGCTCAGTGTACCTTCTCCGACGGCTCTGCCGCAGTGGCTGAGACCGCTGCTGCAGCGCAGTTTCGTTCGGGGAAGGGCCGCCGCCCCAAAGTTGGGCGCGGCAGGGGAGGCGGGGGTGCTGGAGGGGGTGATGGTGGAGTCGGGTCGTCTGGTGCTGGAGCGGACGAGGGGACCTTGCCCAGTCCAGCTGAGCCGCCGCCCCTGCCTTCGCAGCAGCCGCAGCAGCCGTCGCAGACGCGGCAGACGAGTGTCCTCCCGCCCGGGTGGCCCGGCGCTGGCGGTGGTCGAGCACGTGGTGGTGTGCCGAGTGGTGGCTCTGGAGGCGTGCGTTGTCAGTACCAGATCCAAACCGGTCCTCGCCGCGGCTTCGTTTGCGGTAAGATCGGTCACTCCACTCCCCGTTGTTTTCGTCGCCTAGACGACCTCTTTCGTCAGCGCTTCGGCCCGTCGCCAGACCTTCCGGACTGGCACAGTTTGCTAAGTCGTAAGATTCAGATTTTTGACATGGACATGGATGCCATTGTTTTTGCTCTGCATGTGATGTATGCTGATGACTCTAGTGTGCTTCCCGCTTATTACTTACTGTCGGCTAGTGTAGGTGTCCCTAGCTTAGCCTCCCCTGATGCGTCAGGCGTAGGATCCCCTGCATTGTGTAGTCTTGGTGCTTCCGCCGTCGTTCCGTCGCCAGACGCCTCTGCTTCGCTTTCCTTCACCCTGGACTCTGGCGCTTCCCGGTGTTTCTTCCGCGACTTCACCACCCTGACGCCGCTTCCTGTTCCTGCTGCCGTTTCTCTTGCTGACCCCTCCGGCGGTCCGGTCGTCGCCCGCAGTTCCACCACCCTTCCCTGTCCGGCGGTTCCTTCGGGCACTCTTACAGGTCTGCATATCCCCTCGTTCTCCAAGAACCTAGTTGGTGTCGGCTGCCTCCAGGACCTTGGCGTCACCACTACGTTCCCTGGTCACGAGCGGTATGCTGTCTGTACCGAGGCCGCCACTGGTGCCCCCCTGTCCACGTTCCCCCGGGACCCGGTGTCCGGCCTGTTCACTCTAGACACCGTGACCCCCCCGGCTGGAGCGCTCACCTAGGTTGCTGCTGCCTGCTCCTGTCGGTCCCTCACTCACCCGACTCTCCTTTGGCACCACCGCCTAGGTCACCCTGCGCTCCCGCGTCTGCGTCACATGTCCCAGCACGGTCTTGTCCTTGGTCTCCCAGGTTCTCTCCCCGCGTTTCCCTCCTCCCCAGCCCCACCTTGCACGCCTTGTGTCGAGGGTCGGCTTCGCCGTGCCCCTCACTCCTCCTCGTTTCCCCCTACCGCCGCGCCGCTGCAGACCCTGCACCTGGACGTCTGGGGCCCCGCCCCCGTCCCTGGGCCGCGTCGAGAGCGCTACTTCCTTGTGCTTGTCGACGACTTCACTCGTTACACCACAGTCTTTCCCCTGGAGCGCAAGGCCGACGTGCCTGGCGCTCTCATCCCCTGGCTTGTCTCTGCGCGTGTCCACCGCGGTCTCCCTGTCTTGCGTCTTCACTCCGACCGTGGTGGCGAGTTTGCCTCAGGTGTCCTTGGTCGCTTTTGTCGTGCGGAGGGCATCACCCAGACGTTCACCCTACCGGACTCCCCACAGCAGAATGGGGTCGCTGAGCGACGCATCGGTTTGGTCATGGAGGTGGCTCGCACCTCCATGATCCATGCCGGTGCACCCCATTTTCTGTGGCCGTTCGCTGTGCGCTACGCTTCTCACCAGCTTAACTTGTGGCCGAACCCTCAGCAGCCGCAGGTTTCGCCGACCCGTCTTTGGACTGGGTCTCCTGGTGACGCGTTTGCGTTCCACATCTTGGGCTGCCTTGCTCACGTCCGTGCCTCCGGCACGGACAAGCTCACTGCCCGCACCCTTCCCTGCGTCTTCCTCGGTTTTCCCCTTGACGCGTCCGACTGGCACTTTTACCACCCGCCGTCTCACCACTTCTTTCATGCTCGCGACGTCACATTTGACGAGTCCGTCTCCTACTACCGTCGCTTCCCCCACCGCGGTCCCGCGGTTACCCCCCCCCTGTTCCTGGTCACTCCTTCCCTGATAGTCCCTGCCCCTCCTCCTCCTCCTCCCCGTCCTGCCCCCTCTGGTGTGTCCCACGTCACCCCCCTTCCGTCGGTAGACCCGGTTGAGGAGTCCTCTGACTCTGGTGGCCCTGCTGCGCAGTCCTCGCCGGCCGCCCCTCCCCCGGCGTCCCCTCCTCCACCGCCTCTGCCGCCGCTGCAGCCGTCGTTGTCGCCGCCGCCGCCGCCGCCGCCGTCCCAGCACCCGTTCGCTGACTCTGGGGGTGCTCGTCCCGGTCGCCCTGGGGGTGGTCCCTCTGGGGGTGCTGGTGTGGAGTGTGTCGGTGGTAGCCGAGGAGCAGCTTGCGGTCCAGGTGTCGTCGTTGTGCCGCCGCAGCAGCAGTCCCCGCCGGTGTCAGCCCTTCGCCTGCTCGGCCTTCCGTCCCCTGACCCTGCAGCTGTTCCTCTCCGACCGTCTCCTCCTCTTCCCGTCTACGGCCCTGTGTTCCCTCTGCCGGACTCGTCCCCGGCCCGTCTTCCCCCTCGTTCCCCTCCTGTGTCCCCGCCCCTGTCTCCTGACCCGACTCCTCCGTCGCACGTCTGGTCTCACCGTCCCTCCCGTGCTCGTCCTGCCTCGCCTGTCTTGCGCTCCCACCCTATGTTGCTTCGTTCCCACGCGTCTCGTCCTCCCCTTCTGCCGTCGCCTCCTCCGTCCTCCCTTGTTGTTGCACCCCCCCCGCTGTCTGACTACCTTCGTGCCGCTCGTCCCCTTGTTCCTCGGGTCCTTGCCTCTCTCGTTACCGACGCGTCTGTTCCGACCTCGTGCCTTGACGCTCTTGTCGCTGCTGTCGCTGACTTCGCCTCTACCCGCCGCCTTGACTACGCCACAGCTCTGGTCTCTGACCCTGCCTGTCCTCCGTCTGTCGGGGGTGCTCCTGCCCTTGGCAGTGACGTCCTGGAGGACCGCCAGTTCGAGCTTGCTTTCCTCTCCGAGGCTGCTCCCCATCTCTGTTCCATGCTGCTAGTCCCTGAGGGTGACCCAGACGCTTTCGACATCCCGACCCCTCGCACTTACGCTGAGGCGACCTCGGGACCTTGGGCCTCGCAGTGGATAGCTGCCATGGAGCAGGAGATGGCATCTTGGAGATCCACCGGCACCTTCGTCGACGCAGTTCCCCCGCCTGGGGTGAACGTAGTCGATGGCCGCTGGCTCTTCAAGGTGAAGCGCCCTCCTGGAGAGCCGCCTGTCTTCAAGGCGCGCTACGTGGCTAGAGGCTTCAGTCAGCGTGAGGGGGTGGACTTCTTCCAGACCTTCACTCCGACCCCGAAGATGACTACTCTTCGGGTTCTGCTACACCTAGCTGCTCAGTGCGACTACGAGCTTCACTCCCTCGACTTCTCCACTGCCTTGCTTCAGGGCAACCTACACGAGCAGGTCTACTTGCGTCGCCCTCAGGGCTTTACTGGCACCTTCCCTCCTGGGACCCAGTGGCTCCTGCGGCGCCCTGTCTACGGCGTGCGCCAGGCTCCCCGTGAGTGGCACGACACTCTCCGTGCTACGCTTGCTGACCTGCAGTTCTTTTCGTCTTCCGCAGACCCCTCACTCTTCGTTCGTGCTGGCCAGACTCCATTCTACATCCTTGTTTACGTTGACGACCTGGTCTTTGCCACAGCAGACAGGGACGCACTGGCCTCCGTGAAGGCAGAGCTGCTGAAGAGACACACGTGCACTGACCTTGGAGAACTGCGCCGCTACCTTGGCTTGCAGATCTCCAGGGACAGAGCAGCGCGCACCATCACCCTGACTCAGTCACACTTGGTGCGCCAGGTCCTTCAGAGGTTTAGCCTTCAGTTCTCCTCTGCACAGCCCACACCTCTGCCTGTAGACCACAGACTCTCCGCTCCAGTGTCTGAGGAGTCGGTTGAGCCCAGCGGCCCCTACGCAGAGCTGGTGGGTTGCTTCATGTACCTGATGACTTGCACTCGCCCAGATCTCGCATACCCTCTCAGCATCCTGGCTCGCTTTGTGGCCACAGGCAGACACCGACCGCAGCACTGGTCTGCCGCTAAGAGGGTTTTGCGTTATCTTGCTAGTACATCGGGCATGGTGTTAGTGCTAGGAGGACGCAGGCCAGTGGTCCTTACTGGACACACCGACGCTTTGTGGGCAGACGACGCCGAGACACTCAGGTCTACCCAGGGCTACTGCTTCAGCCTTGGCTCAGGTGCCGTCTCGTGGAGAGCTACCCGCTCCTCGTCTGTTGCGCAGTCCAGCTGTGAGGCCGAGATCTACGCTGGTGCCATGGCGGCACAGGAGCTCCGCTGGCTGACCTTCTTGCTCACTGACTTAGGTGAGTGGCCTAGCTCTGCCTTGGTCCTGTTCGCTGACAACAGGGCCATGATCCTCCTGTGCCAGGAGCCTCGACTCGAGGGCAGAGCGGAGCATATTCAGCTGCGATACTTCCTCCTGCGCGAGCTACAGCAGCGACGCCAGGCTCGCGTAGTACACTTGGCCTCAGGTGCTAACACAGCTGATATCTTTACGAAGGCGCTTGCGCCTAAAGATCATCAGCGGCACTGCGTACAGCTTGGTCTAGTCCCTGTAGCCTCTCACTTGCTAGGGCCTGGACTTTGTACTGCCCTTTTATATGTATACTTAGACTGGACTTGTGTCCTCTACAAGTGGCTGGACTAGTAGTGCCGCCCTGATCTTGTTCTTGCCTTGTATGTGTCAAACATGTGTATTTGTCATGTTTGTATAGACTGTATAGGGTCGCCTTTTAGAGAGTACAACACTTAGGTATATCTGTGTGTACTCTCACTCAATCTAATATTCACTTCTCAATTCTGATATGGTATCACGCGTAGGTAGGATCCCCCCCCCACCTACCGCTTCCGCTCACCCCTCTAGCCCCTAGCCCCGTCGCGACCCCCCTAGCCCCGTCGCGCTCCATCCTGGGCCCTGTAGCGCCCCTCCTGGGCCCCGCCGCACCCCTCACTGGGCCCCGTCGCGCCCCTCCCAGGCCCCGTCGCGCCCCCTCCTAGGCCCTGTAGCGCCCCTCCTGGGCCTCGTCGCGCCCCTCCTGGACTCCGTAGCGCCCCTCCTGGGCCCCGTCGCGCCCCTCCTGGGCCCCGTAGCGCCCCTCCTGGGCCCCGTCGCGCCCTTCCTGGGCCCTGTAGCGCCCCTCCTGGGCCCCGTCGCGCCCCTCCCAGGCCCCGTCGCGCCCCTCCTGGGCTCCGTAGCGCCCCTCCTGGGCCCCGTCGCGCCCCTCCTGGGCCCCGTAGCGCCCCTCCTGGGCCCCGTCGCGCCCTCCCTGGGCCCTGTAGCGACCCTCCTGGGCCCCGTCGCGCCCCTCCCAGGCCCCGTCGCGCCCCTCCTAGGCCCCGTAGCGCCCCTCCTGGGCCTTGTCGCGCCCCTCCTGGGCTTCGTAGCGCCCCTCCTGGGCCCCGTCGCGCCCCTCCTGGGCCCCTGTAGCGCCCCTCCTGGGCCCCCGTCGTGCCCCTCCTGGGCCCCGTAGCGCCCCTCCTGGGCCGCGTCGAGCCCCCCCCTCCTGGGCCCCGTCACGCCTTCAGGCCCCGTCGCGCTCGCCCGGCCCCGTCGCCCCAGCCCGGCCCCGTCGCACCAGCCCGGCCCCGTCACACCAGCCCGGCCCCGTCACGCCCGCCCGGCCTCGTTGCACCCGCCCGGCCCCGTCGCCCCCTGCCCGGCCCCGTAGCAGCCGCCCGGCCCTGTCGCACCCGTCCGGCCCCGTCGCGCCCGCCCAGCACCGGTGCGCCCCTCCTGGGCCACCGTCCTGCTCGCCCGGCCCCGTCGCACCGGCCCGGCACCGTCGCACCAGCCCGGCCCCAACGCACCCGCACGGCCCCGTCGCACCAGCCCGGCCCCGTCGCGCCCGCCCGGCCCCGTCGCGCCCGCCCGGCCCCGTTGCACCGGCCCGGCCCCTTCGCTCGTCCCTGCCCCGGCCCCTGTCCTCCTCACTGGTACGGTTTCCCCCCCCCCCCCGCCCTGCACTGCCCTGCACCGTACTGCCCCGCACTGCACCGCCCCGCACCACCCTGTACTGCCTGGCACCGCACTGCACCGCCCTACACCGCACTGCACCGCACTGCATCGCACTGTACCGCCCGGCACCGCACTCCACCTTGCTGCACTGCCCTGTACCGCACTGCACTGTTCCTGATGGCGGCGGAGCTTCGCTTCGACGCTGAAGGCCAGCCTCTGGAGTTCGAGGCGTGGCTTGCCGACCTCCGTCGCCAACTCACTAGCCAGCGGCAGGATGGTGAACCGCTCTCCGCACACCTTGACGGTACGCTCCCCTGCCCAGACCCCCCTGCTATTCTGCCCGCTGACTCCACACCCACTGAGCGCGAGTCCACTGCTGCCACTGCCCGTGCGCGCTCTGTCTGGCTTTCTCGCGATGCTGTCGCCCAGCTTGCCATCAGCAACGCCCTTCCCCCGTCCGAGCGCCCTCGCTTTAGGTCTCTCACCACTGCTCAGGCATACTTAGATGCTGTCATCCAGCGCTATTCCACCCCTCCGGCTGCCTCGGTGGGTCGCCTGATCCTCCCGATGCTCTTTCCTGACCTTGCATCTTTCCCTACTGTCTCTGACCTCGCTGCCCACCTGCGCTCGATAGATGAGACCTGGCGTGCAGCCTGCACTGATGCACAGCTTAGAGCCCACCAGCCGCCCATTACCTCTACCCTCTACCTGCTTGCCACCCGCCTCCCTGACCGCCTTGCTGTCGCCCGCGACCGCTTCCTTAGCATTCACCCCGCAGACCTCACCCTCACTGACTTTGTAGACACCCTGACTGTGATAAAGACCCGTCACCGCTCCATCGCCCAGGCGAGCGGTGTCATGCCGGTCCCTATCTTTCAGGGTTGTGCCCCCGCCCAGTGTACCTTCTCCGACGGCTCTGCCGCAGTGGCTGAGACTGCTGCTGCAGCCCAGTTTCGTTCGGGGAAGGGCCGCCGCCCCAAGGTTGGGCGCGGCGGCGGCGGGGGTGCGGGTGGGGGTAGTAGGGGGGTCGGGTCGTCTGGTGCTGGAGCGGACGAGGGGACCCTGCCCAGTCCAGCTGAGCCACCGCCCCTGCAATTGCAGCAGCCGCAGCAGCCGCCGCAGTCGCAGCCTTCGCAGCAGCCGCAGCAGCCGTCGCAGACGCGGCAGACGAGTGTCCTCCCGCCCGGGTGGCCCGGCGCTGGCAGTGGCCGGGCGCGTGGTGGTGTGCCGAGTGGTGGCTCTGGTGGCGGGTGGTGTGCCGAGTGGTGGCAGACCGGTCCTCGCCGCGGTTTCGTTTGCGGTAGGCTCGGTCACTCCACTCCCCGCTGTTTTCGTCGCCTGGACGACCTCTTTCGTCAGCGCTTCGGCCCGTCGCCAGACCTCCCGGACTGGCACAGTTTGCTTAGTCGTAAGATTCAGATTTTTGATATGGACATGGATGCCATTGTGGCTGCTCCGCATGTGATGTATGCTGATGACTCTAGTGTGCTTCCCGCTTATTACTCACTGTTGCCTAGTGTAGGTGTGCCTAGCTTAGCCTCCCCTGCTGCGTCAGGCGTAGGATCCCCTGCTTTGTGTAGTCTTGGTGCTTCCGCCGTCGTTCCGTTGCCAGACGCCTCTGCTTCGCTTTCCTTCACCTTGGACTCTGGCGCTTCCCGGTGTTTCTTCCGCGACTCCACCACCCTGACGCCGCTTCCTGTCCCAGCTGCCGTCTCTCTTGCTGACCCCTCCGGCGGTCCGGTCGTCGCCCGCAGTTCCACCACCCTTCCCTGTCCGGCGGTTCCTTCGGGCACTCTTACAGGTCTGCATATCCCCTCGTTCTCCAGGAACCTAGTTGGTGTCGGCTGCCTCCAGGACCTTGGCGTCACCACTACGTTCCCTGGTCACGAGCGGTATGTTGTCTGTACCGAGGCCGCCACTGGTGCCCCCCTGTCCACGTTCCCCCGGGACCCGGTGTCCGGCCTGTTCACTCTGGACACCGTGAACCCCCCAGCAGGAGCGCTCCCTCAGGTGGCTGCGTCTACCCAGGTTGCTGCTGCCTGCTCCTGTCGGTCCCTCACTCACCCGACTCTCCTTTGGCACCACCGCCTAGGTCACCCTGCGCTCCCGCGTCTGCGTCACATGTCCTAGCACGGTCTTGTCCTTGGTCTCCCAGGTTCTCTCCCCGCGTTTCCCTCCTCCCCAGCCCCACCTTGCACGCCTTGTGTTGAGGGTCAGCTTCGCCGTGCCCCGCACTCCTCCTCGTTTCCCCCTACCGCCGCGCCGCTGCAGACCCTGCACCTGGACGTCTGGGGCCCCGCCCCCGTCCCTGGGCCACGTCGAGAGCGCTACTTCCTTGTGCTTGTCGACGACTTCACTCGTTACACCACAGTCTTTCCCCTGGAGCGCAAGGCCGACGTGCCTGGCGCTCTCATCCCCTGGCTTGTCTCTGCGCGTGTCCACCGCGGTCTCCCTGTCTTGCGTCTTCACTCCGACCGTGGTGGCGAGTTTGCCTCAGGTGTCCTTGGTCGCTTTTGTCGTGCGGAGGGCATCACCCAGACGTTCACCCTACCGGACTCCCCACAGCAGAATGGGGTCGCTGAGCGACGCATCGGTTTGGTCATGGAGGTGGCTCGCACCTCCATGATCCATGCCGGTGCACCCCATTTTCTGTGGCCGTTCGCTGTGCGCTACGCTTCTCACCAGCTTAACTTGTGGCCGCACCCTCAGCAGCCGCAGGTTTCGCCGACTCGTCTTTGGACTGGGTCTCCTGGTGACGCGTCTGCGTTCCACGTCTGGGGCTGCCTTGCTCACGTCCGTGCCTCCGGCACGGACAAGCTCACTGCCCGCACCCTTCCCTGCGTCTTCCTCGGTTTTCCCCTTGACGCGTCCGACTGGCACTTTTACCACCCGCCGTCTCACCGCTTCTTTCACTCTCGTGACGTCACCTTTGACGAGTCCGTCTCCTACTACCGTCGCTTCCCCCACCGTGGTCCCCCGGTTACCCCCCCCCTGTTCCTAGTCACTCCTTCCCCGGTAGTCCCTGCCCCTCCTCCTCCTCCTCCCCGTCCCGCCCCCTCTGGTGTGTCCCACGTCACCCCCCTTCCGTCGGTGGACCCGGTTGAGGAGTCTTCTGACTCTGGTGGCCCTCCTGTTCAGTCCTCGCCGGCCGCCCCTCCCCTGGCGTCCCCTCCCCAGTCCCCCCCTCCACCGCCTCTGCCGCCGCTGCAGCCGTCGTTGCCGCCGCCGCCGCCGCCGCCGCCGCCGTCGCAGCACCCGTTTGCTGACTCTGGGGGTGCTCGTCCCGGTAGCCCTGGGGGTGGTCCCTCTGGGGGTGCTGGTGTGGAGAGTGCCGGTGGTAGCCGAGGAGCAGCTTGCGGTCCCGGTGTCGCCGTTGTGCCGCCGCAGCAGCAGTCCCCGCCGGTGTCAGCCCTTCGCCTGCTCGGCCTTCCGTCCCTCGACCCTACGTCGGTTCCTCCCCGGCCGTCTCCTCCTCTTCCTGTCTACGGCCGTGTCTTCCCTCCGCCGGACTCGTCCCCGGCCCGTCTCCCCCCTCGTTCCCCTCCTGTGTCCCCTCCTCTGTCTCCTGACCCGACTCCTCCGTCGCACGTCTGGTCTCACCGTCCCTCCCGCGCTCGTCCTGCCTCGGCTGTCTTGCGCTCCCACCCTATGTTGCTTCGTTCCCACGCGTCTCGTCCTCCCCTTCTGCTGTCGCCTCCTCCGTCCTCCCTTGTTGTTGCACCCCCCCCGCTGTCTGACTACCTTCGTGCCGCTCGTCCCCTTGTTCCTCGGGTCCTTGCCTCTCTCGTTACCGACCCGTCTGTTCCGACCTCGTGCCTTGACGCTCTTGTCGCTGCTGTCGCTGACTTCGCCTCTACCCGCCGCCTTGACTACGCCACAGCTCTGGTCTCTGACCCTGCCTGTCCTCCGTCTGTCGGGGGTGCTCCTGCCCTTGGCAGTGACGTCCTGGAGGACCGCCAGTTCGAGCTTGCTTTCCTCTCCGAGGCTGCTCCCCATCTCTGTTCCATGCTGCTAGTCCCTGAGGGTGACCCAGACGCTTTCGACATCCCGACCCCTCGCACTTACGCTGAGGCGACTTCGGGACCCTGGGCCTCGCAGTGGATAGCTGCCATGGAGCAGGAGATGGCATCTTGGAGATCCACTGGCACCTTCGTCGATGCAGTTCCCCCACCTGGGGTGAACGTAGTCGATGGCTGCTGGCTCTTCAAGGTGAAGCGCCCTCCTGGAGAGCCGCCTGTCTTCAAGGCGCGCTATGTCGCTAGAGGCTTCAGTCAGCGCGAGGGGGTGGACTTCTTCCAGACCTTCGCTCCGACCCCGAAGATGACTACTCTTCGGGTTCTCTTACACCTAGCTGCTCAGCGTGACTACGAGCTTCACTCCCTCGACTTCTCCACTGCCTTCCTTCAGGGTAGCCTACACAAGCAGGTCTACCTGCGGCGCCCTCAGGGCTTCACTGGCACCTTCCCTCCTGGGACCCAGTGGCTCCTGCGGCGCCCCGTCTACGGCCTGCGCCAGGCTCCCCGTGAGTGGCACGACACTCTGCGTGCTACGCTTGCTGACCTGCAGTTCTTTTCGTCTTCCGCAGACCCCTCACTCTTCGTTCGTGCTGGCCAGACTCCATTCTACATCCTTGTTTACGTTGACGACCTGGTCTTTGCCACAGCAGACAGGGACGCACTGGCCTCCGTGAAGGCAGAGCTGCTGAAGAGACACACGTGCACTGACCTTGGAGAACTGCGCCGTTACCTTGGCTTGCAGATCTCCAGGGACAGAGCAGCGCGCACCATCACCCTGACTCAGTCACACTTGGTGCGCCAGGTCCTTCAGAGGTTCAGCCTTCAGTTCTCCTCTGCACAGCCCACCCCTCTGCCTGTAGACCACAGACTCTCCGCTCCAGTGTCTGAGGAGTTGGTAGAGCCCAGCGGCCCCTACGCAGAGCTGGTGGGTTGCCTCATGTACCTGATGACTTGCACTCGCCCAGATCTCGCATACCCTCTCAGCATCCTGGCTCGCTTTGTGGCCACAGGCAGACACCGACCGCAGCACTGGTCTGCCGCTAAGAGGGTTCTGCGTTATCTTGCTAGTACATCGGGCATGGGGTTAGTGCTAGGAGGACGCAGGCCAGTGGTCCTTACTGGACACACAGACGCTTCGTGGGCAGACGACGCCGAGACACTCAGGTCTACCCAGGGCTACTGCTTCAGCCTTGGCTCAGGTGCCGTCTCGTGGAGAGCTACCCGCTCCTCGTCTGTTGCGCAGTCCAGCTGTGAGGCTGAGATCTACGCTGGTGCCATGGCGGCACAGGAGCTCCGCTGGCTGACCTTCTTGCTCACTGACTTAGGTGAGCGGCCTAGCTCTGCCCCGGTCCTGTTCGCTGACAACAGGGCCATGATCCTCCTGTGTCAGGAGCCTCGACTCGAAGGCAGAGCAAAGCACATTCAGCTGCGGTACTTCCTCCTGCGTGAGCTACAGCAGCGACGTCAGGCTCGCGTAGTACACTTGGCCTCAGGTGCCAACACGGCTGATATCTTTACGAAGGCGCTTGCGCCTAAAGATCATCAGCGGCACTGTGTACAGCTTGGTCTAGTTCCTGTAGCCTCTCACTTGCTAGGACCTTGACTTTGTACTATCCTTTATACGTATACTCAGACTGGACTTGTGTCCTCTCCCAGTGGCTGGACCAGGGCTTATTTTATCAGAGTAAATCACTCTGATTCTCTGAAACTCAGAGTCGTTTTTGAAAACCACTCTGATGGTCTTGGGTAAAATTTTGAAAGTATAAGTTTTCTCTGATTTATCAGAGTTGGCCTATGTACCACCCTGAAGAGTTTTTAATGGGGGGGATGCTCCTAGATTTTTCCCTGTTCTCTCGGTATTCGGCTGCGTCCACCCAGGTTGCTGCTGCGTGCTCCTGTCGGTCCCTCACTCACCCGACTCTCCTTTGGCACCACCGCCTTGGTCACCCTGCACTCCCGCGTCTGCGTCACATGTCCCAGCACGGTCTTGTCCTTGGTCTCCCCGGTTCGTTCCCCGAGTTTCCCTCCTCCCCCGCCCCCCCGTGCACGCCTTGTGTCGAGGGCCGGCTCCGCCGTGCCCCTCACTCCTCCTCGTTTCCCCCTACCACCGCACCACTGCAGACTCTGCACATGGACGTTTGGGGCCCCGCCCCGGTCCATGGGCCGCGTCGCGAGCGCTTCTTCCTAGTGCTTGTCGACGACTTCACGCGCTACACCACTGTCTTTCCCCTGGAGCGGAAGGCCGACGTGCCTGACGTTCTCATCCCCTGGCTTGTCTCTGCTCGTGTCCACCGCGGTCTCCCTGCCTTGCGCCTCCACTCCGACCGGGGTGGCGAGTTTGCCTCAGGTGTCCTTGGTCGCTTCTGTCGTGCGGAGGGCATCACCCAGACGTTTACCCTGCCGGACTCCCCGCAGCAGAATGGGGTCGCTGAGCGACGCATCGGTTTGGTCATGGAGGTGGCTCGCACCTCCATGATCCACGCCGGTGCACCCCATTTTCTGTGGCCGTTCGCCGTGCGCTACGCCGCTCACCAGCTTAACCTGTGGCCGCACCCCCAGCGGCCGCCGGTTTCACCGACCCTTCTGTGGACCGGGTCCCCTGGTGACGCGTCTGCGTTCCACGTCTGGGGCTGCCTTGCTCACGTTCGTGCCTCTGGCACGGACAAGCTCACTGCCCGCACCCTCCCCTGCGTCTTCCTCGGTTTCCCCCTTGACGCGTCCGACTGGCACTTCTACCACCCGCCGTCTCACCGCTTCTTTCACTCTCGCGACGTCACCTTTGACGAGTCCGTCTCCTTCTACCGCCGCTTCCCCCACTGTGGTCCCCCGGTTACTCCCCCCCTGTTCCTGGTCCCTCCTTCCCCGGTGGTCCCTGCCCCTCCCCCCCCCTCGCCCCCCCGTCCGGCCCCCTCTGGTGTGTCTCACGTCACCCCCCTCCCGTCGGTCGTCCCGGTCGACGAGTCTTCTGACTCTGGTAGTCCTCCGGCGCAGTCCTCGCCGTCTGTCCCTCCCCCGGTGTCTCCTCCTCCACCGCCTCTGCAGCCGCCGTCGCCGCAGCTGCTGCAGCCGTCGTCTCCACCGCCGCCGCCGTTGCAGCCGTCGTCTCCGCCGCCACCGCCGTCGCGGCCGTCGCTGCAGCCGCCGCCGCCGCCGCCGCCGTCGTCGCTGCCGCTGTTTGTGGACTCTGGGGGTGCTGGCGTTGAGGTGGGTCCTAGTCCCGGGGCTCCTGTCGTGGCTTGTTCCGGCGGGCCTGGGGGTGGTCCCGGTGCTGGCGGGGTTTCGGGCTCTGGGGGTGTCCCTTCTGGGGGTGCCGGTGTGGAGGGTTCGGGAGGTAGCCGTCGCGCAGCTTGTGGCCCTGGCGTTGGTGTTGTGTCGCCGCAGCAGCAGTCCCCGCCGGTGTCTGCCCTCCGTCTGCTCGGCCTTCCGTCCCCTGACCCTGCGCCTGTTCCTCACCTGCCGTCTCCTCCTCTTCCCGTCTACGGCCCCGTGTTCCCTCCGCCGGACTCGTCCCCGGCTCGTTTTCCCCCTCGTTCCCCACCAGTGTCCCCTCCTCTGTCCCCTGACCCGACGCCTCCCTCTCACGTCTGGTCTCGCCGCCCCTCCCGTGCTCGTCCTGTCTCCCCCGTCCCGCGCTCTCACCCTATGTTGCTCCGGTCCCACGCGTCTCGTCCTCCCCTCCTCCCGTCTCCTCCTCCGTCCTCTCTTGTCGTTGCGTCTCCTCCTCTGTTTGACTACTTTCGTGCCGCTCGTCCTCTTGTTCCTCGGGTCCTTGCCTCTCTCGTTACCGACCCGTCTGTTCCCGTGTCGAGTCTGGACGCCCTTGTCGCTGCGGTCACTGACTTCGCCTCTACCCGCCGCCTTGACTACGCTACCGCTCTGGTCTCTGACCCTGCCTATCCTCCGTCTGTCGGGGGTGCTCCTGCCCTCGGCAATGACGTCCTGGAGGACCGCCAGTTTGAGCTTGCTTTCCTGTCCGAGGCTGCTCCCCATCTATGTTCCATGCAACTAGTCCCTGAGGGTGACCCAGACGCTTTCGACATCCCGACCCCTCGTACTTACGCTGAGGCGGTTTCGGGACCCTGGGCCTCTCAGTGGATAGCTGCCATGGAACAGGAGATGGCATCTTGGAGATCCACCGGCACCTTCGTCGACGCAGTTCCCCCACCTGGGGTGAACGTGGTCGATGGCCGTTGGCTCTTCAAGGTGAAGCGCCCTCCTGGAGAGCCGCCTGTGTTCAAGGCGCGCTACGTGGCTAGAGGCTTCAGTCAGCGCGAGGGGGTGGACTTCTTTCAGACTTTCGCTCCTACACCGAAGATGACTACTCTTCGGGTTCTGTTACACGTAGCGGCTCAGCGTGACTACGAGCTTCACTCCCTCGACTTCTCCACTGCCTTCCTTCAGGGCAGCCTTCACGAGCAGGTCTACCTGCGTCGTCCTCAGGGCTTTACTGGCACTTTCCCCCCTGGGACCCAGTGGCTTCTGCGGCGCCCAGTCTACGGCCTGCGCCAGGCGCCTCGTGAGTGGCACGACACGCTGCGTGCTACCCTTGCTGACCTGCAGTTCTTTCCGTCCTCTGCTGACCCCTCGCTCTTCGTTCGTGCTGGCCCGACTCCGTTCTACATCCTTGTCTACGTAGACGACCTGGTCTTTGCCACAGCTGACAGGGACGCACTGGCCTCCGTGAAGGCAGAGCTGCTGAAGAGACACACCTGCACTGACCTTGGAGAGCTGCGCCGTTACCTTGGCTTGCAGATCTCCAGGGACAGAGCCGCGCGCACCATCACCCTGACTCAGTCACACTTGGTGCGCCAGGTCCTTCAGAGGTTCGGCCTTCAGTTCTCCTCCGCACAGCCCACCCCTCTTCCTCTGGACCACAGACTCTCCGCTCCAGTTTCTGAGGAGTCGGCAGATCCCAGTGGTCCTTACGCTGAGCTAGTGGGTTGCCTCATGTACCTGATGACTTGCACTCGCCCAGATCTCGCATACCCTCTCAGCATCCTGGCTCGTTTCGTGGCCACAGGCAGACACCGACCTCAGCACTGGTCTGCTGCTAAGAGGGTTTTGCGTTATCTTGCAAGTACATCGGGCATGGGGTTAGTGCTAGGCGGACGCAGGCCAGTGGTCCTTACTGGACACACAGACGCTTCTTGGGCAGACGACGCCGAGACGCTCAGGTCTTCCCAGGGCTACTGTTTTAGCCTTGGCTCAGGTGCTGTCTCGTGGAGAGCTACCCGCTCCTCGTCTGTTGCCCAGTCCAGCTGTGAGGCTGAGATCTACGCCGGTGCCATGGCGGCACAGGAGCTCCGCTGGCTGACCTTCTTGCTCACTGACTTAGGTGAGCGGCCTAGCTCTGCCCCGGTCTTGTACGCTGACAACAGGGCCATGATCCTCCTGTGTCAGGAGCCTCGACTCGAGGGTAGAGCGAAGCACATCCAGCTGCGGTACTTCCTCCTGCGCGAGCTACAGCAGCGTCGCCAGGCTCGCGTAGTACACTTGGCCTCCGGTGCCAACACAGCTGATATCTTTACGAAGGCGCTTGCGCCTAAAGATCATCAGCGGCACTGTGTACAGCTTGGTCTGGTTCCTGTAGTCCCTCACTTACTCGGGCCTTGACTTTGTACTGTCCTATATATATGTGTACACTCAGACTGGACTTGTGTCCTCTCACAGTGGTTGGACTAGTAGTGCCGCCCTGTACTTGTTCTTGTCTTGTCTGTACTCCTTCTGACTGGTCTGTTAGACCCTTGTCTCAGAGGCTGGACTAGTAGTGCCGCCCTGAGCTGCTTGTCTAGGACATTCCCCTATGCAGTCCAGGGGGTGTGTCAAACATGTATTATTGATCATGTTTGTATAGACTGTATAGGGTAACCTCCTAGAGGGTACAATATTTAGGTATATGTGCATGTACTCTCTAACTCTATCAATTATTAAAATTCTAGTCTTGAGAGTCTAGGGGGTGTGTCAAACATGTGTATTAGTTATGTTTGCATAGACTGTATAGGGTCACCTGTTAGAGGGTACAATACTTAGGTATATCTATCTGTACTCTCCCACTACTCATCATTCACTTCTCATTCTGATAAGTGTCTCAGAGTCTCAGACGAAAAAATACGCGTTATCTGAATTCTTATACGAAAGTCTACACCTGGTCTGAACTTTCAGACGGAATCTTATGGCTTGTCTGGACGATCAGGCGAATTAATTTAGCCCGTCAAAAAATCAGATGAAAGGAAAAAAAACAGGTCTGCTTTTCAAACCATCAGACCGATTTCGTCTGATATCTGAGACACTGAGTGGGGTGCCTCTAAAAAAAAAGGCTGAAAAATCAGGACCTGCCTTTTACAAAATCCTGCGCAATCAGGGATAGTACCAGCAACAACCCTACTTCTTTCCTGAATCAGGAGAATTTTCCTACAATCTAGGGGCCTGATCCCGACGAACGAACAGCCGGCAGATAACTTTACCAAGGCATTGCATTTTCCAGCGTTCGATCGATGCTTCGGCAGAATGGGTCAAGTGCGATTGTTTGCGGAGGGGAGAGCAGAAGAAGTCTCTTCTGAGGAAGGGTAGGTGCCATGACCTCTCTCATGGCTGGTGCGGTGATTCAAGCGTGGAGAGGGGAGAGGGGGATGGGGAGATGATAAGAGGGGGATGGGGAGAGGAGAAGAGGGGGATGGGGAGAGGAGAAGAGGGGGATGGGGAGAGGAGAAGAGGGGGATGGGGAGAGGACGCGATGGGAGGAAGAGGGTGAGAGGACGTGCGATTGCATGCGAGAGGACTGGGTTTGCACGGGAGGGGGTGGGAGGTGGAAAGAGGAAGGACGGGAGGGGGTAAGGTTTGGAGCTGAAGGGAAGGGATAGAAGGGATGGGAGGGATACGAGGGATAGCACAGTGATTTTTACATCTGTTCTTACCCCCGTTTGTATCTCGCTCAGAGTGCCACCCGCAGATTCTTGGTTCATCCGTTTCCCCCTCCATTCTTGATTCTTGTCCCCCCCTCCATTCTTGGTTCTTGTTCCCCCCTCCTCACCTCACCTCTGCACAGAGTGTCATCCCTACTCCACTCTCCCTCCCGCAAGGGTGAGTTCTTGCAGAGGGAACAAGGCCGCCAGTGCCACAGGCGTGGTGGGGAGAGGATTGGGCGTAGTAGCCGAACTATTTGTTTTTCTTTCAAATTAGATATATTTATGCTCAATATACTGTTGTATTTCTATAATATAATCTTATCAGAGATCCGCCATTGTCTGCCTACTGTTGTAGGCATTTTCTAAGAACACCTTTTTTGTTGTACACATGCTCCTCCTACTTTTTGTATCTAAAGAGCCAATCAGCTCATTATATGTTTCTTTGGATATGCTGCTTACTTCTAACGAGCTTCCAATCATGCAGCGTGGGTTGCGCGCCTAGATTACCCTTTATGGTGCATGGGTGTGCTGGCGTGAGCTGGGGCGACCTCGCCACGTCATGACCCACTTCCTGCTGTGCTTCCCCCAAATCATCGCACGTGTGGGCAGGGCGACGCAGCTCCATGCCTGGCAAGGAGGGTTCGTCCCTTCCCCTCTCACCCAACAACATACTCTGGGAGTTTGAACAACCCCAGGGTACGTCCCTTCCCCTCTCACCCACCACCATACTCTGGGGGTTTGAACAACCCCAGGGTACGTCCCTTCCCCTCTCACCCACCACCATACTCTGGGGGATTGAACAACCCCCAGGTACTTCCCTTCCCCTCTCACCCACCACCATACTCTGGGGGTTTGAACAACCCCAGGGTACGTCCCTTCCCCTCTCACCCACCACCATACTCTGGGGGTTCGAACAACCCCAGGGTACATCCCTTCCCCTCTCACCCACCACCATACTCTGGGGGTTTGGAGCCCCCCAAGGTATGTCAAGGGCAGAAGTGGGGAGGTGAGGCGAGAGTGTGGAAGAGGAGAGTGTGGTTTGAGCCTCCAGCGGCAACAAGAGGGCGAGAAAGGGGAGGGGAGTCAGACACCCAAGGGGGGGTTGGGACCCCCAAGCTAGGGCGAACCAGAGGCAGAAGAGGGGGGTTCCCCTGCCCCTAGCTCCCCCTGACTTGGGGGATTTAGCCCCCACTCCCCACTCTCCCACTCACCTCCCCTGGGGGATTCAGCCCCCACTCCCCACTCTCCCACTCACCTCCCCTGGGGGATTCAGCCCCCACTCCCCACTCTCCCACTCACCTCCCCTGGGGGGTTCAGCCCCCACTCCCCACTCTCCCACTCACCTCCCCTGGGGGATTCAGCCCCCACTCCCCACTCTCCCACTCACCTCGCCTGGGGGATTCAGCCCCCACTCCCCACTCTCCCACTCACCTCCCCGGGGTAATTCAGCCCCCACTCCCCACTCTCCCACTCATCTCCCCTGGGGGATTCAGCCCCCACTCCCCAGTCTCCCACTCACCTCCCCTGGAAGATTCAGCCCCCACTCCCCACTCTCCCACTCACCTCCTCTGGGGGGTTCAGCCCCCACTCCCCATTCTCCCCCTCACCTCCACTGGGGGATTCAACCCCCACTCCCCACTCTCCCACTCACCTCCCCTGGGGGGTTCAGCCCCCACTCCCCACTCTCCCACTCACCTCCCCTGGGGGATTCAGCCCCCACTCCCCACTCTTTCACTCACCTCCCCGGGGTAATTCAGCCCCCACTCCCCACTCTCCCACTCACCTCCCCAGGGGAATTCAACCCCCACTCCCCACTCTCCCACTCACCTTCCCGGGGGAATTCAACCCCCACTCCCCACTCTCGCACTCACCTCCCCGGGGGAATTCAACCCCCACTCCCCACTCTCGCACTCACCTCCCCTGGGGGATTCAGCCCCCACTCCCCACTCTCCCACTCACCTCCCCTGGGGGATTCAGCCCCCACTCTCCCACTCAGCTCCCCTGGGGGATTCAGCCCCCACTCCCCACTCTTTCACTCACCTCCCCTGGGGGATTCAGCCCCCAGCCCCCACTCTCCCACTCAGCTCCCCTGGGGGATTCAGCCCCCACTCCCCACTCTCCCACTCACCTCCCCTGGGGGATTCAGCCCCCACTCCCCACTCTCCCACTCATCTCCCCTGGTGGATTCAGCGCCCACTCCCCACTCTCCCACTCAGCTCCCCTGGGGGATTCAGCCCCCACTCCCCACTCTCCCACTCACCTCCCCTGGGGGATTCAGCCCCCACTCTCCCACTCAGCTCCCCTGGGGGATTCAGCCCCCACTCCCCACTCTCCCACTCACCTCCCCTGGGGGATTCAGCCCCCACTCCCCACTCTCCCACTCATCTCCCCTGGGGGATTCAGCCCCCACTCCCCACTCTCCCACTCACCTCCCCTGGGGGATTCAGCACCCACTCCCCACTCTCCCACTCACCTCCCTGGGGTAATTCAGCCCCCACTCCCCACTCTCCCACTCATCTCCCCTGGGGGATTCAGCCCCCACTCTCCACTCTCCCCCTCACCTGCCCTGGGGGATTCAGCCCCCACTCCCCACTCTTTCACTCACCTCCCCGGGGTAATTCAGCCCCCACTCCCCACTCTCCCACTCACCTCCCCTGGGGGATTCAGCACCCACTCCCCACTCTCCCACTCACCTCCCCTGGGGGATTCAGCCCCCACTCCCCACTCTCCCACTCACCTCCCCTGGGGGATTCAGCCCCCACTCCCCACTCTCCCACTCACCTCCCCTGGGGGATTCAGCCCCCACTCCCCACTCTCCCACTCATCTCCCCTGGGGGATTCAGCCCCCACTCCCCACTCTCCCACTCACCTCCTCTGGGGGATTCAGCCCCCAGCCACTGAACCACTCTATCCTACCAACCCACTTTACCCCGCAGCCCCACCCAAGCCCCTCCCCCTTCCCCCCCCCAGCAGCAGGAGCAGCACACAGCCCCTTCCGTTTCGGAAGCACCACCCAAGCGGCTGTGCCTTGCAGTGAGGGGAGCGGCGGTGGAAAAGCGTTTCTGGCTCAAGGCTCCAATCCACCCCCTGCCGTAGCATGAGCTTGCCCGAACCACAGCCGGCTGGCACGGCTGTGGCAGGGCCTATTGTGCTTTAACGGCGCAGGTTCGGACCTGGAGCACCGACTGCCTCCCCACGCTAGTTCCACCAGCCGCACCCCCACCAGCAACGCACTCACCAGCCTGCCTGCTGCCCCCCACGGAGTGAACTGCTTGCTGCTCCCGTGCCTCCCACCCCACCCCTTACCCCTCCCCTCTCTTCCCCCCTTTTGCCTCCCCACCTCCTTATATCCACTTACCAATGAGATGCAGAGCACCATGAGGAGAGACGCCGCTGGGGGGGAGGGGGGGTTGGTGAGTGGGTGGACTCCGGTCCAACTGTCATCCAGGAGCTCACTCCTTGGGGCTGGCGAGGGAAGGGGAGGGAAGGGGAAGGGGAGGGGAAGGGGGTGGGGGGGGAGTGACATCAAGTGGCGCCTTGCTCCTCCTCTTGCTCCTCCTCTTGCTTCTCCAGAAGTTGCTGGGGAAGGGGAAGAGGGGGGGGGATGAAACCAAGAGGCGCCTAGCCCTCCTCTCGCTCCTCCAGGAGTCCTTGCCACGTCAGAAGCTGAGGAGAGGGGGAGAACGGAAGGAGAGGCTGGTACGATGCAGCATCAGACCTTACCTTACCTGGTGCCTTACCTCGCTCACTCCTCACGCCCTACCTATCCTGCCCCACCTATTCACGCCCTACCTATCCTGCCCTCTAGCTAGCTAGCCGCTGCCCCAGCTGCTGCTTCTGCTGCTGCTGCCCCCCCTCTGCTTCTAGTTGCTGCTGTCTTGAATGCCTGCTGCTGCTGCTGCTGCTGCTGCTGCTGCCGAGTGACCTGCAAGGGGGAAGTCAAGGGGGAAGAGGGTTGGGGGGGAAGGAGATTAACGGCCGAATGAACTGGGAGAGATGCAGGAAAGTCAAGCACACGGGAGAGGCACGGGAATAACAAGCAGGGAGCTGCAGGGAGCCACACGAGATGAAACAAGTCGGAGCAAACGAAATGCTTGGACAGCTTGAATGCTTGAGGCCTTTGAAAAAGGTGCAAGGAAGACGAGGAATGGGGTAGGAACGGGGCGCACCTGTTTGCATGGACCCTTGCCCCACCCCATACTCTCCCTTCGCTGCTGGACGCCCTGCTCCCACACTCTCCCGCCCCTCCTTCCCAGGCAATGCTCTCATTGCTGCTCGATTGCTCCCTCGCCTCTGCTGCACATCCCCCCTGTTGGCCCTGCGCATCCCTCTATCCCCCCCCTCCTGCCCACACTCAGCGTCCCTGCAGAGGAATTGGGTTGGGAGGAGGAGGGAGGTGTGGCCGAGTCAAGGTAAAAAGGAGGGGCAGCAGTAACCAAGAAGGCAAGGAAGCAGCGACAACTCAGCTCAGCAGCAGTCAGAAAGGCACCTCACCTTCTTGAGCCGACACACTCCCGATACTCTCCCATTACAGCAGAGAAGAGTGCTGCCCCCCAGTAGAGTGCTGCCCCCCTCACTAGAGTGCTGCCCCCACCGTAGAGTGCTGCCCCCTCAGTAGAGTGCTGCCCCCTCAGTAGAGTGCTGCCCCCCTCAGTACAGTGCTGCCCCCCTCAGTAGAGTGCTGCCCCCCCCACCCAGCAGGGGCACCAGCAGAGAAGAGTGCTGCCCCCCCCCCTCCACCAGAGGCACCAGCACGGCCACAAGGGGAGGAGTGCAGGGTAGTGGCGGTGTTGACCCCCACACCCCTCCCCTCAGCCCGCAAGGGAAAAACTGTAGAGCAGTTGATGGGTGTGGATGGGTGTGGATGGGTGGGGAGGGGTGGTGGGAGATAGCAGCAGAGGGACCACTGGAGCAGCACTAGGCACACGGTGCAGACCCAAGGGGTGTATGCATCAAGAGGGGGGTATACAATAAGTGTAAAGGGTTTACTGGTAGGCTTAACCTGGGGGCTGTGGGGGGGGGGATACCTGCAATAGGGGGTCTGCACCATGTGGGCTGGGCTGCTGCCAGTGGTTTGGGCTTCAAGAGAGGAGGCAAGCAGCGTGGATGGAATGATGAGGCGCGCGTGCACGCGCCCAGTGTATGTGTCAGTGTGTGTAGTGTGTGTGTGAGTGTGCGTGTATGTGTGAGAGTGTGTGTGTGTGTGTGAGCGTACGTGTGAGTGAGTGTGTGAGGGCAAGCAGTGAAACAAGGAAAAGGCGGGTGTGTGTGAACGGTAATTACGTGATCATTTACGGGGGCTGTCTGTGGCGCTGCTGCGCTCAGTGGTAACAGCAGCAGCAGCACCGCTACCACCACAGCAGCCACTCCAGCCACTGCAGAGGAGGGTACCTGCAGTAGCCTCTGCTGCCTGCAATTTAAGCAGCGCTCACAGCAGAGACTGCAGCAGCAGCAGCAGCCACTACCACCACAGCAGCCACTTCAGGCACTGCAGAGGAGGGTACCTGCACTGCACGGCCACAGGGGAGGGGCGCGGGGGGGCGTCGCCTCGGTGCGGGCCCCACGTCCCTCCCCTCCACCTGCAATGCACATACAGCGAGAGTCAGCGTGCAGCAAAGGGGACTGAAAGCGAGGCTAGAGTGAAGCAACGCAACGAGTGAAATGCAGCATGATGGAAGGGGCCACGGGTGGTGGTAATGATTTGCAGAACTTACAAAGCTGAGAGCAAGGTCCACGGTTGCAGCAGCAACACCCAGGGCACAGACCAGGGGAACGAGAACTACCAGAAAATGTGGGGGGGGTTGTTACCAAAATGATTGGGAGGAGGGGGGGGAGGGGGGGAGGGGGGTACCAAAAAAACGTGGGGTTACCCAGGGTGGGGGTGGGCTTTACCGGAAGTAGCTGGTCTGTAGCCTGTGCTCTGGACTGCAACCAGAGCGGCCGTTTCAAGGATGTGGCACGCATGGGATGAGATGGCATGGCATGCGATGGCTTGGCATGGCATGGCATGGGGTAGGAAGGCATGGCACGGATGGGGTGGCATGGATGGCATGCTCGAGTACAAGCAGGCAGTAGGGTGAGAGTACTTATCTTAGAAGCTTGGAGGTGTTGCCGCTTCCCCTCCTTCCCCTCACTCCCGCCCCTCCCCTTTCCTCCCCTCCCCTCCCCTCCCCTCCCGTTTCCGCCCCTCCCCTGCTGCGCCCTGTGAGCACTGAGGACGCTGGAGAGGAAATGAGGGGAGGGGAGGGGTCAGGCAGAGGCGAGGTTAGGAAGGTGGAGAGCGACGGTGCGAGGAGTGGTGCGAGCTACGGTGAGAGCTACAGTGGCTCTGATGGGTGGTGACCAGTGGTGATGGGCGGTGATGGTTGGTGGTTGGCGGATTGCAACTTACAAAGCAGAGTGCAACGAAGACCACAGTTGCAGCAGCAGCACCCAGGGCACAGACCAGCAGGAAGGGGGGTTAACAAAAAATGGGGGGGGGAGTACCAAAAAAAGCAGGGGTTACCGAAAGTAGCCTGTGCCTGTGCCGGAAGTAGCCGGTCTGTAGCCTGTGCTCTGGGCTGCAACCAGAGCGGCCGTTTTAAGGATTTGGCATGATGTGGTATCCATGGGATGGCATGGCATGGCATGCACGAGTACAAGCAGGCAGTAGGCTGAGAGTACTTAGCTTAGAGGCGTGCTTTGAGGCGTGCTGCTTACCCCTCCTCCCCATCTCTTCCTTCCCCTCCTTCCCGCCCCTCCCCTGTCCTCCCCTTCCCCTGCTCCCTGCATCAGCCGAGGACACTGCAGAGGAATTGCGGGGAAGCGGAAGGGTAAAGCAGAGCAAGGTTAGGAAGGTGGAGAGCTACAGTGGTTCTGAAGAGTGGTGATGGGTGGTGATGGGTGGTGATGGGTGGTGATGGGTGGTGATGGGTGGAACGCATGGTGGTGAATGATAAGATGCGGAACCGTTGCAGAGTGCAAGGAAGGCCCCCGTTGCAGCAGCACCCAGGCCACAGACCAGGGGGGCAACACAAAAAAGGGGAGGGGGGTACCAAAAAAAAGGCAGGGGGCTGGGGAGGGAGGCCCCGGGGGGGAGGGGGGGGCGGGGGGGGTATACCAAAAACACAGGGGGGGTTCCTTACCGGAAGTAGCTGGTCTGCGGGCTGTGACCTGGGCTGAAACCAGAGGGGCCGTTTCAAGGATGTGGCATGGTGTGGCACGCATGGCATGGCATCACGTGGCATACACGAGTTAGCAGCAGGGCGAGCGTACTTAGCTTAGCTTAGTCGCATGAGGGTGACGTGTTGCCACTTGCCCATTCTTCCCTGCCCTGGTGCCCTCCCTCCCTCCCTTCCCTGCTGCTACTGCTGCCGCCCAACCTCCACTCTGCCGCCCATGCTCCAGCCTGCACCAATCACAGCCACACCCTCATCATCCACACTCGCCCCTTCCTCCCCTCCCCATGCCACGGCCAACACGCACAGAGGAACGGCTGTGAGCAGCAGAGGGAGAAGGGCGGACGACTCGAATGGACGAGCATGACTCGAGACGATCTAGCGGCCGCCTGTAGACTCAAACGCCCCCCCACAGGCATTTCCCCCGGACTTACCATGTAGGAGGAGGGAGGGGTTAAGGGGGGAGAGAAGAGGGAAGAAGCCAAGTGCCTCCATAATCACTGGTGCCGCCACTGCCGCCCAGACTGCAGTCTGCCAGCCATGATCCAACACACACACTCTCCTCCCCTTCCCCCCCTCCCTCCCACAGCAGACTGCACAGCCTTGGAGGCTCGGAGACCGTAAGTACGCCCACCCCCATGCAAGCACGAAAAGGTAAACAGAAGAGGACGCAGGGGTTAGCAGCAGGACGAGAGGGGGGACGACTCGAATGGACGAGCGTGACTCGAGACGCTCTAGCGGCGGCCTGCAGACTCAATCGCCCCCCCACAGGCATTTCCCCCGGACTTTACCGTGTAGGAGGAGGGAGGGGATGGGTGGGCGGGGGGGAGAAGGGGCACGAGGCCGAGCAACGCCCGATCCACTGCGTGCGCTGCCGAACCTGCATTCCGCCAGCCAAGTTTCTCTCGCTCAACCTACAGACTCGGTGGCTCGGAGAGGCCATAGCCCACACGCGCACACACAAACAGAAAGCAATAGAGGAACGGGCGTGTTAGGAGCGGTTGGAAAGGGCGACGACTCAATGCAAGGAAGAGTGGACAGACGCGCTAGGCGGCGACGCCTACTCGTCCCCCCCAAAGGCATGTCCCCTGCGCGTACCATGCATGCGGTGTCGGGTTGGCAAACGAGCGGCGCAGAACGGCCGTGCATCTTCTCGCTGCTCTGCGGTGCGTCACCCGTGCTTGCTGCCACCCACCTCCTCCCTTCTCCTCTCTGTCCGCCCTTCGTCGGAGGCACCGGTGGCTCGGACACACACACAAGCACCACAAAGCGGCACGCACGCACAGGGAGGGCTGGTTAGCAGCGGCACGGAAAAGGCTGGACTCGCAGCAAGGACGAATCGACAGACGCGCTAGGCGGCGACACCTACTCGTGTCCCCCCAAGAGGCTTTCCCGCGGACGTACCAGCAGCGAGATCGCGGGCAGGAACGACGGCGACGGCAGAGAGACGATGCCAATCACGGCGACGGCTGGGGAATCGCAAGGAGATCATGAAGGTGCAGCCTATGCTCAGACGACCGCACAGCACGACGTGTCGTCTGCACGAGGCCGGACAAGATAAGGAAAGCGTGTCAGTTGCGAGCGCGAAAATAGAACTGCACCACGGAAATCCAGGTGCTGAATAGCAGAGCACTTCAGTGTGGTTGAATTTCCGAGCTGAAGTTGACGGAATGACGGAATAGCAGAACAGCATAGTTGGAGGTTTACCTTGACAAGGCGGTGAAGGGCGACGAGGAGCGGTGGGGAGCGGTGATGAGCGGCACCAGTTTCAGGTCGAGCCGACTGGTGGCATTCGATTGCAATTGATCGCCTTCCAATCGCGTGCAGGTTCAGAAGCGACCAATCGATCGCAGGTTGACTTGGTCAGGTCGCACGCGGCAATTTGGAGAGGGCTTGAGTTCGGCCGATCTGTCAGAAACACCAGTTTGACGGTAAACAGAAATTTGACGGCGGAAATTTAGTTTGACGGGAAATATCAGTGTCCAAGAAATGACAAGCTGGACGAAATCAACCGGCTTGACGAAAGATTTCTGCGCCCAACCACACACCTCACCAAATCACCAGGTTGACGGCAACCGTCAGGCTGAACCCAACATCGTCGCAACTTGCACTTCCTTGCTGCATGGCTCCTCGGTCGCTCCTCGCTGCTTCGACGGAGTACGACTGAGAAATGAGCAGCTTGACCCGACACCACGAGCATCGCGGATGAAATACAAGCAACTGCCATTACCGCCGGGCTTCATAGCACCTGCAATCGCGCGGTAAAACGAGAAAGGTTAGTGAACGAAGCGATTGAACATAATTTCAGGGGATTAACGACGGCGGACGTTTTTCGTTACCTTGAAACGGATTTTGACCGACTCGATGACGACGCGTGAAAGGCACGGCCACCGTCGAGTCCTCGATAAAATCCGTCCGCGGAGCACTTGGACCGCAATACTCGTGACGACTGTAAGTAGCGGCGACGACCCGACAAACCTCGACCGCGTCACTTGCGACCGCCAAGTCCGTGAGCAGCCAGAGGCACATGGTGTGAGCGACTTCGATGCGCGACCGGTGCGACCGTTGCGATCGCGACGACCGTTCGTCCGGCGCATGCCGGTCATTTTGACGACGTTTTTTTAGTCGACTCAAAAATCGACTCATTACACGGGTCATTTTGACGACGCGAAGGCTGCGGCGGACGTCGCGATGAGCCGCGTCGAAGCAGGCAGGCCAGTTCGTCTGAGCCGACGTAGTTCGCCTCGCTCTGCGCTAGAAAGCAGAGCTGAACGCGACCGTCGTTGGTAGCAGCGAAGCTGAGGCGAGTGAGGGAAGGCGGAACTAGGAGCGGA